>CM061142.1:191314249-191360973 GCA_030789695.1 Scilla litardierei
GCATGATTTTTTTTATTCTCTATTGCATGTTGTGTGATTCCTTTATGCTCCTTGTGTATCTGTGATTGGAAAGGGCATTGCCAACTCCTTTATACTAGACTCTAGGGATTGCATGATATTGATATGGTTTGACGGTGTTAATTCAGTAGATCCGTGTTCTTTGCCTGCACTGCATGCTAGTCATATGATGTGTAAAGCTAGAAATTGACAGTAGCATGTATGTTTATCATTCAGAGCATCGTGATATACTATGTGGGCCTGAGATCTGACCGATGATCCTTAGCACTCTTCTCTTACTTCTCTTTTTGGCTTTTCATTCCTTTCTATTTTCTTTTTCTTATTTTCTTTTTGTTTTCCTCCCGACGTACCGATTATTCGTCTTCCTCGAGGACGAGTAAGAAGTAAGCTTGGGGATTTTAATGTGTCCATATTTTACACTATTTTCATATCATTATTCCATTGCATCTCATGCCATTTTCGCATCCAAATCCCTCATTTTACTGCGATATTGCATTTCTGACGATATTTTCGAGTTTCGTAGTGTTTTGTGAGTTTTCAGGGATTTTGGAGCGATTTGAGACCCCACTTGGGTATGGACACATCTGACGTGCTCGTGATCTTATTGGCGGGGCTATGGAGGAGGTCGCCACACTTCTGGAGCCATCAGAGGAGAAGAGATGGGAGATGAGAGAGAGCAGCGAGAGACAGCCCCCAGGACTTCTGCATCATTTTACCAGAAAATGCTCGGTCCGAGCAGCTCAGCTACTCGACCGAGCCATATCAGATTGAGAAGAGGGCTGATACGGCCTGTCTCAGACAGAGCAGTTCAGCTGCTCGATCGAGCAGCCTCAATTTCCACAGCTGCAGCCATCAAGCGACGCGCCCCGAGCGGCTGACCGAGTTTACAACCTGCTCGGACCGAGCAAGAAGCTGCTCGGTGCGGGTAGGCTGAGCAACAACTCTAATTTTTTGTAGTGTCCGTTCGAGCAGCTCGTCTGCTCGGGCCGAGCCACCGAACGAGCAGATCATTACTCGACCGAGACACCTACTCGGTCGACAACTCCGGGGTCATTTTTGGAAAGTTTTGAAAGATCGCGATGCGCGCGATCTCGTGGCACTGAAGGCTCGCAGAGCTGGGGCGACTGAATGAGTCTTCTCATTAGGGAATTTTTGGGAGTTTTTAGAGAGTTCTAGGCGATTTTTGTAGGGAATTTCTGAGAGTAATTTTTGTAAGCAATTTTAGGATCAAACACTTGGAGATCACTGCTTCTGCTCTTGTTTATTTTTGTCTATTGGAATTCAGATTTTTTCTGGATCTATTGTTCGCATATTCTCGCTGTAAGTTTTTTAGCCCTAATCTCTTGTTTGCTATAATGTTTCCTTCTTTGAAATTGATGCTTTTGTCTGCCACTGCTGCGATGTGTGAGTAGATTTACTCTAGGGTTGATGGGTTAGCCATATGATTCTAGGGAAAAATATAGATTTGGATCCCTACATTGAATTGGGGACTTAGTGTTGTACTTCGGTAGATCCTACTGAATCCGTAGATAACCCGTACTGAGATCATGCCCACGGTCTGTGGAATTGATGTGCTTAAGGGGTATCTAGGGATTTGAATAGGAAAATCGTTGGATTCAACCAAGGCACGTGACCATGCCTGGCTCGCTTCTTGAGGGGATCCATCGATGAATTATACCGATACGTTGACGGCTACCGCCATTGCGTCAACGAGAGCCACAGAAATACCCCGCAATTCTAACCCACGAGAGTGGTACGAATTGGGGGATTAATTCACTAGCCCTAATGTAATGCAAGGATCCTATCCTAACATCGACCCCCAACGATCCTAGTGGTGATCCCTAAAGCTCTAGTCCCTTTTTATTGATATTACAACAACATCACCCCAAACAAACCTTTTACCCCGACAGTTATCACACTTCTAGATTTAGAAATAAACCGAGAACCATTGACACTATCACCGTCCCTGTGGGATTCGACATCTTATATACTATAACTCGACACCGTCCGCTTGCGGATTGAGCCCAGAATCGTAGCCTAGGGGCCATACCACACCTGGCGATCGTGACACCGTCAGGTGGAACCTAGGTGTAGGTTACGGGTGCGTCAACTCCTTCGCAAGCTTGGGGTTCGGAGAAATCCAGTCATTAAGCAACGGTCCCAGATCAGGTAGGCCGACTAACACGAATGTATCCGTCGACCCAGGGTCGGAAAATGGAAGGTCATATATGAGCCTCGTACCCGGACGAGCAATGATATAGTACCACGCTCTGTGAGGGTCGGCTATGATCCTAAAGAAATACCCGAACAACCCGAGGGTCGGACAGACTCCACAAAGCTCGCATAACTCGATGAAGCCAACTAAGTGAGGGAAAGCATGAGGAGCGAGTCTACAGAGGGAAAACTCTGAGAAGCATAGAACCGCCATAATGAAGGGGTGAATGGGGAATCGAGTCCTAGGCGAAGAGACTTAAGATATACTCCAACCTCCTTCTTCTGCGGGAAACACACTCTCTCATCTGAATCGGACACCCTAACCCAGAGATCCAACAATTTTGGGTGTCTTGTATCATTTACTTCAATACATATTCACATCCTCTCATTCCCAACCCTATCAGTTTGATTGTGATACTAAAGTGGGGTGGCAGCCATCCTCTACGGCTCTACCAGGCTTTTGGCTCCGCTGCTGCCAAATTGGGCCAACGACAGACTGTGGTGGGCGGAATAACCAATGATATTCAAACCTCTTCAAACAACGCAACAATCGCAAGTTGCAAGACAGCCAACTGTCATTCGTCTCTTTCGAAAAAAATAGAGAGGTCTAAACCTGTGTGCTGCCCGAAGAAATTTCTAGTACAGTGCGGCGGCTGCTCGACCAAGTGGGTGCATCACCTTTGTCCTCGATTGATTTGGACTTCACCTCTATCGAACGTGCCTAACTCTCTCCTTTTCTATCTTAAAAAAAGTTTAGCTGTGACCAGCTTCAGTTGCACACTGACACTGCTTAACTCAAAAAGAAAAAAAGGCGTCTTCAATGAATCTCACCCCCTTCTTCGTCTTCTTAACCGTTCAGCTGCTCCTCACGAAGGCCACGTCAACCGCACACAACGTCGACACCGACCTCCAATCGCTACTGTCATTTAGAGATCATGCCAGCGATGATTCAGGCATTCTCGCTGCCAACTGGACCACCGACGCCCCTTTCTGCAGCTGGACCGGCATCAGCTGTGGCCGCCGTCACCAGCGGGTCGCCATTCTCGACCTCAACGGCTTCTCCCTCCAAGGCACCATCTCTCCCTACCTCGGCAACCTCTCGTTCCTCCACATACTCGATCTCAGCAACAACACGCTAACGGGCGCCATCCCCGAGTCTCTGGCCACGTTGCCGAGGATCCAGTCGATCGATCTCGAGCAGAACTCTCTCTCCGGTTCCATTCCCTTCAGCTTCTTCAACATGTCTTCGGTCCTCAGCATCTACTTGGATCAAAACAATCTGACCGGCGCTCTCCCCTCGAACACCACCCGCGCGATGCTCCCTCGGCTCCAAATACTCTCTCTTCGGAGAAACCAATTGAGCGGGCCGATACCATCTGGATTTGCTTCGTGTCGGAGCCTACGGGCACTGGCCTTATCGGCCAACGGGTTCACCGGATCAATACCGAGCGAGCTCGGTCGCCTGCCGAGGCTAGCTTTGCTGTATCTATCGCACAACCAGCTCACCGGAACCATCCCAACCTCGTTTGGCAACCTTACAAACTTGCGGGAACTCGAGCTCGTTTTCAACCACCTGGAAGGTTTAATACCCGATACATTGGGGAATTTACAGAGACTGCAAACCCTTCTCTTGGCTGGCAATCACCTGGCTGGTTCGATCCCGGCGCCTCTCTTCAACGCTTCCATGCTTCAGTCGGTCGAACTTACCATGAACAACCTCACCGGCTCGATTCCCGTCACACTCGGGAGCTCCGTGCCACAGCTGGCCATTCTGCACATGTCAGCGAACCAGTTAACCGGGGGGTTCGACTTCCTCGCATCACTTTCCAACTGCAGGAATCTACGGCTTCTCGAGGTTGCAGAAAATAGGCTTGAAGGTTTCATTCCGGACTCGGTCGGCAATCTGTCGGCTTCTCTCCAGCGTTTTAACGTCGGGGAGAACAGTTTGTGGGGAAATATCCCGGCTGGATTAGGCAATTTAAGCAGCCTTTCTATTCTCTTCTTGGCCCGCAATCAACTGACCGGAACGATACCACCGTCACTCTTCACGCTTCAGAACCTGGAGGTTTTCTATTTGGGTAGCAATCGGTTAACTGGACCCATCCCTTCCCAACTCGGTGCACTGTCAAGAATGTATGACCTAGATTTCGAAGCCAATCAACTGTCTGGGCCTATTCCGGACTCGATCGGCAACCTCAGCGGGCTGCAACACCTGTCCCTGTCTCAAAATGGACTATCGTCCAGCATCCCCATGAGCCTATGGAGCCTGAGCAGACTCATCAAGCTCTTCCTGCACGAAACTAGCCTGAGCGGCCCAATTCCCTCACAGGTGGGCAACTTGAAGGCCGTGGACACAATGTACTTGTACATGAACCGCTTGTCAGGTAACATTTCGACTTCTTTCGGGGACCTGCAGATGCTTACAAACCTTGACCTTTCGAACAACTCGTTCGAAGGTCAGATTCCAGAATCGCTCGGTGGATTGATCAGTATTCAGTATCTGAACCTGTCATACAATTCTCTTTCCAGCAACATACCCAAGTCACTGGCCAACCTTCGCTATATCCAAACCCTCGACCTCTCTCACAACAGTTTGGAAGGGCAAATTCCAAACGGAAGTCTGTTCTCAAATCTGAACATCACTTCACTAATCGGTAACCCTGAACTATGTGGTGCTCCTAAGCTAGGATTCCCACCTTGCCCTGTCCAAACCGATACATCTGTTTCGAGAAGAAAATCGCCCTTGCTTGTTTATGTTCTCCCAGCATCCGCTTCGGTTGGAGTCATATTGCTATGTTTCTTTCTAGTACTAAAATTTTGCAGAAGATCAAATGCCAAGGCCCCAACTGATCACGGTGATGATACGTTGAGATCAACTGAGTATGGCCTGATTTCTTATCATGAGCTAGTTCGTGCCACCGATAACTTCAGCGAGGCAAACTTACTGGGGAGCGGATCCTTCAGCTCCACCTACAAGGCAAGACTGGACAATGGATTGATAACTGCAGTGAAGGTCTTGAATCTAGACGTTCAGGGGGCGTCAAGGAGCTTCGAAGCAGAATGCCAAGTGTTGAGAATGGTTCGACACAGGAATCTGGTTAAGATAATCAGCACTTGTTCTAATCTGGACTTCAAGGCTCTGATCCTCCAGTTCATGGCCAATGGAAGCCTTGACAATTGGCTGCACTCCGGCGAACACCCCTTGTCCCTGCATCAGAGGTTAAACATAATGGTCGACGTCGCCTCAGCGCTGGAACACCTTCACCATCACCATGATGATGTTGTACTGCACTGTGATTTGAAGCCGAGCAATGTGTTGTTGGACGAAAATATGATTGCGCACCTGGGCGATTTTGGCATTGCCAAGCTGCTTTCTGCCGACAGCAGATCTGTGGTCATGACGAGCACCAGAGGCACATTTGGCTACATGCCTCCAGGTAATACAAATCACTGGCTTGTGTCATATATATATGATTTGTAATGCACAATGATAAAGTTTTGTTGTCGTGAATGTGTTTCAACAGAGTACGGGTATTCAGGCAAGGTCTCTAGAAAGGGCGATGTTTACAGTTTCGGGATCCTGCTGTTGGAAACCTTCACAGGGAAAAGGCCGACAGATACCATGTTCGGTGAAGAACTAGGTTTGAGGCAATGGGTAGGCAATGGATATCCTGCGGCAGTGCTCGAGATGGTGGACGGCGACATCCTCGGTGATGAAACCATTCAGCAAGGACACGGAGAGTGCCTGACTGCTGCCCAGAAATGCCTAACATCTGTTATCGGATTGGGCTTACTGTGTTCAAGGTGTGTGCCGAAAGAAAGGCCCATCATGCAAGATGCTGTCCCGAGATTAGAAAAAATAAGAACGGAATATTTAGCAACGTTTACTTGTGCTTGAACATGTAGCCCTGAAATTGTAGTGTCTCCCGTCTAGCAGTTTTGCGTTCAAGAGTAGATATCTTTTATTCTCATTTTAAATAATTTTTTTGACCTTTTTATTCAAGTGAATTTCCTTTTTCTATTGTTACAACATTAGATCACCATGTGTAGATACAGTTAAGTTGGGCCCGACAATAGTGGGGCCGAGCCGAACTTGATAAGCGGGACCCGACACGAGCTACCCTCACACTTGGGGACCCCTAGACACCGACTCGAGAGGTTTTTCTGACCTGACCCAAGCACAAAGAAATGTTCATGACGTCCCCGCGATGTGCGTGTCAGATGTGTGCAATATATAATTGGGGGCGTGAGATTTAAATATTTATAACCGCAAGCGCACGGTGTTGTAGTGTGGCTTGGGGGTCGAACTCAGGGAGGCATGGTTGTGCTTGTGTCAAGAAGGACCGAATTCACCCCATGGGCGAGCTAGCCCGAATCGGTAGATGGGTTGTCACGGAAAATAGAATGCGAGGGATAAACGATATAAAGGGAAACCCGGGACTTCGGTTTCCACCCTATCGTGCGATTCTCGCCAACACGGCCTACGGGTAGGAAAATGATCGGAATTAGGGTCTAATGGTGAGACGTTGCCTCTAACAGTGATACCGGCGTCCCATGGGCCCGATATTCCGGTCGGTGCCTAGGATGATATACCGGACTACCCGGGTTCGGTCAGTGGGCATTCACATGTCCATTAACACTGACCGACTCCGGGAGCACTAAGCTCGCACAGATAACTCCCAACGTCTCATCCTGCCTCTCCCGCGCGCTAGGATTCGACGTCTACGCTAAGGGCGTGAGCTATGGCTAGGAAGTCAACCGCCAAGTTTATTCCCCCTTGGCCCAACGGTCAAAGTCGGTCTTTTTCCCGCCGATGACAATAAAACACCCCGCGTAACCGATAGATTCCCAATCCCTATCGATTTCCTAATCCTATGGGCGCATCGGGGAGAACCCACGAAGGGGTTTCCACCAAAATCCCAGATTTGGGAACTAGTCACACATATTTACTAAAAAGCAATCTAAATCAAAATCGACCGTTAGAAACATGATCAGGCGATTGAAAAGTAGTAAGAGCAATGCAAATAATACTATATTAAAGTATGATAAAGATCAGACAACTTATTAATATCTGAAAAATTACAGCCGTCAAGAGAGAGAAAAAACAGCAAAAAATAACCACTCACTAATCTGGAAACCTAGGTTCTGTATTTATAGAAAACGACATCACCTGATCGGGTGATCTGCTGCGAACTTCGGCAGCCATCTTCGAGACTTCACCCGGTCAGACGACACGGTCGGTTGATGGAAGCTGCTCGTCGTTTGGATCTTGATCGTCGTCGGGTGAACCGATCGATTGATAAATCAACCAATCGGTTGGAATTGTTGCCCCAAAAGATATTAACTTCGGACGTTTTGGCACGGTCTACTGACGGTCGGGTGAGCTCTCCGGGTCATCTTCTTCGGGGAAACGGCTACAGGCGAACCGATCGGGTGAAGATCACCCGATCGGTTGAGTTTCAGCTCCAGTTTCCAGAGAGATCAGTCGGTTGAACCGGTCGGCGACCCGGTCGGTTGATACTTTCGTTGCTTCAGCGGCTGACCGGGTCGTGCACGCGTGCATCACCCGATCGGTTGGCTGTGTCCAACCGATCGGGTAGGGGCTGAAAGATGCGATCTTTGTCGTTTGACCCCCTGGATCACGCGTGACTCCTCCCGTTGCTCCGGGGACTCATGATATCGTCGTTTTATGTCCCCTACGCCGGCAAACTCCTGCAAACATACAAAAACACGGAAAAGTGAAAGAAAACAAGAAAACACGAGGAAACGAACACAAGACGACGGAAAATAGCGGAAAAACACAGAAGAAACCGTGCGTGAATATATGAAATATAAACGCACGTCAAAATCCCCCAAGCTGAACCCTTCCTCGTCCTCGAGGAAGACGAGTGAGAGTAGGAGCTCGGAGGGAGAAAATAGAGATAAAGAGATAAAGAAGAGAACTCTAAATCCTAAATCGTCCGTCAGGGCCAACAAAACCAAAAACGACACACCAAGCAGACAAACGCCAAATCACATCACTAAACCAAGGAATACGAGTCCATACAAGTGCCGTGGGCCCACGCGGTGAAGCGCGAGTGAGTGTGGTCGTGTGCTAGCAGTCGGTGTCACTATCTACATCATGAAGTAAGCTTTATATACACAAATCCAAGAAATGACCCAAATATTGATTCGATTTGAATTAAGCGGTGAATATATAGCTCAAGCATGCATGAGAATAGAGCAAGAATTTAAACATATCATGCGTCAGGGACTCCACAACTAGGGTTAAGGAAATCACCACACTATAGCTTAGATAATAGCTAAAAAGTTCTTAAGCCAAGTGTTTTCGAAAACAATGGGGGTTGAGATGATGCGAAGTAGAACACTCAGTGCAAACTCTCGCCTTCCATTTATTCTCGATAGGTTGGGAAATATTCACACATTTTTTTGGGTTTTGGTTATATGTATTTTTTTTTGGATTTTTGGCTATACATATGTATTTTATTTTTCTCTTTTCTCTTTTCTTTTTGGGTTTTTCTTTTCTCTCTTTTTTTTGGATTTTTGGATTTTGGGGTATGTACACGTGTGTACTCTCCCAAGTGGGAGAATGGTACACGACGAGGGGATTTGCACCAAGTAAAATAAAAATGAAATCAGATTCTAAACACTTGGGCAAAGGAGATATTTCTTGCTAATCAGAGCATAGGCTAAATGGGCTATCCTAGTCCTTGTTTGTGGAATCCCGACACATGCAAATTGAAGCATACGATATAAACATATAACATGCATATAGAAGCAGACAGTAGAAGAAAATACCGCATATCCAAATCGAAGCATGATAATCTAGGGGTCATTCCTGGACATGTATATAAAACACAATCACAAAGTAGAAGCACACCCAACTCTAGTCACGACACACGACTCACATAAAAGCTAAGTGGACCCACGATGCATGAAATGCAAGAGGACTCGACTTCCTAAGGCTAGTGAATGTGATTAGCGAAGCCATGCTAGGTGTGTGTGTGAGTTTTGTGGTAATTCATCATAAGGTTCATCTCTAGGAGAAAGAGATAAAAGGAAGAAAAGAAAAAAGAAAAAGAAAAACACGGAGAAAAACGACTCAAATAACGAAGAAAAGAGAAAAATGACGCACGAAGTGCGACTCCCCCAAGCTGAAACTTGCATTGCCCTCAAAGCAATAGAATTAAATATGGGAGGGCAATGAATACGGGGGGGAATACGCACAGACACAAAAAGACACGAAAGACAAGAAAATCACACAAACGAAACTGAAAAGAAGAATAAAGATAAAAATCACACCACACGACATATAAACAGAAAATAAAATAAATAAAAAAGAAAACAAAATCACACGACACGACAAATAAACAAACACACAAAGAAAACCGACACACGACAGCACACTGAAAAATTTGACTTCCCCCAAGCTAGACGTGACAATGCTAGCGATAAGATGTGATCATGAATATGCAGAGATATGCAAGGGGGAGGTCAATAAAAGAAAGAATGGAAATAAAAATAAAAATAAAAAGGGACCTGATGCGTGAGTGGGTCCTCCCCCAAGCTGTGGTAAAGCAGGGCCCCGCAAAGACAGATGGGCACTAAAAATAGGGGGAGGCAAAAACTGGATGGGAATATATTAAGCAGAGGCACCACCCTCTGGGGGTGGTGATGGGGCCCTGTGCTGAGGACCAGGAGTGGTGGGGGGTGGGATGTCAAGCTCGGAAACATCGGGTGAGTCAGTGCGAATGTGACGAATGAGGCTTTGAAGGACGGGTAGGTCACGCTCGACTGACTACTGAGTTGCCTGACCACCAACTCCTGTTAGGAGGAGCATGGACATGAACCGGTCAGCATGGTCGTCGTCGCGGAATGTCACCTTGTATTCGGAATCGCCAATGTAAACGGGGTCAGAAGGGCGTGGGGTGTTGGATGAATTGGTGGCGGTGGTGGGTTGGGTGGGGGATTGTGTGCGACGAGCGCGCCGGGTAGGTCTAGGGTTGGACGTGCTGGCGTTGGTGGGTTTAGCACGGTGAGGAGGCATTGTTCAGGAGTCGTGTGTGTGTGTGTGTGTGTGTGTGTGTGTGTGTGTGTGTGTGTGTGTGTGTGTGTGTGTGTGTGTGTGTGTGTGTGTGTGTGTGCAAGACACGATGAATACACACTAACACAAGCAATCGAGCAAAATGAAATTCTAGGGCAAAATATAAAATTGAGCTAAGGAGCGAAGTTACCCAATCGAGATGAAGATATTTGCTCGTAGATGTCCCAACGCAACTCAATAGGAACAAGTGTGAAGCCGCGGCGACTCCTTTCCCCTAGATTACTGCCGCCTTTGGACCCCGTATCCTTTGTATGCTTTGTCGTGCACGTAGTCTTATTCGTGCACGTATTTATTTTAGACTTTGTCTGTATCCGAACCCTATAGTGTGATATACCGTTGTGACCCTCTCGAAGAGTATTAAATTGTGGAACTAATTTGTAACGTCATTTCACGGGTCGTTCTCTCACAATTTGACCTTACTTGATGAGACATCACGACTTTCACTTTCGTCTTGAGACCTTTCTATTTTTAGTTTCGTTTCTTATCGCCCAACTCGCGATCTGTCTTCTTAGTTCTGTTTCTCACGTCGACCCGGTCGCCCCAGTATTTATTTCATAATTTTTGGGCTCCGTTTGACCCACTTTCACGTTTTCCCCAGCTTAATCATTGGTTTAACCCTAAGTATCACTTGGCATCTATCCCCCTATATTATTATTAATAATATTATACACCCAAAACTTTGTTGACCCAGCCATTTTTCTCTACCCTAGCTGCATCCGTGAGAGAGAGAGTGGGTGTAACTTTTTGCTTTTGATAATTGTTAATAATAACTTTTAAACAATTCTCCATCAAACAAATCCTTTAATAAAACAACCCTAACTCTGACCTAGCTCTAGCCTCCCACGTGATCAGCCCTCTCTCTATTTCACATCCATAGGTTATTGTTTTCTCTCCCAACCAAACACGTAGCCGCCACCCTCACCTTTTGTTCACGCAACCTTAACTCCAGGAGCCGCAGCCTTGCGCAACACCATCTACAGCCGGTCCCCGACCTTCCTCCTCTCCTTAGCACCGCTGTGGGTCCCTGATCCCGCCGCAAAAGGCCGCAGCTGACCTCACAATCTGCAGCAGCAGCGGCAGCTCGCAGCAGCAGTTGCAGCAACCACCGCCGCCACTGCCGCCGCCGACGCGGCTTCTCCCCTCCGCCGTCGACCCCCTGGTCCCCCCTGCACCATTGACATCAGCCCTCAGGCCGTCGAAGTCTGAAACAGCGAGTGTACTCGCTGTTTTGCGTGTATATCGACGTATCGACGCGTCGCTGAGTTCTCACCATACTCTCTCGCTGTTGGGGTCTTCTGACAGCCCTTTACTTCTCCTAGGGGTGTTTTTCGACGTCACGAGCATCCCCTACGATGCTCAACATCGTAGACTTCGTGTACGTCGAACCGTTCGTCTCGATTCGTTGTTACGGCTTCCCAGTAGCCGTGAAAACGCCTACCAACCAATTACTTGCTGTTTGGAATCTTGTTCGCTGATTTGGTCGCTGCCCGAGAATTGGCGAACGTGGAATCTTATTTGGAATCTGGACGTGGAGTGTTTTCTATTATTCCAACCCCTGGCGTCGCTACCCGACGCTAGTGTAGCTCTCGCGTCGTGTAAGTGTAAATTCTGAACAATTAGGACCCCCAACCCATCCATGTTAAACAAGATAAAAATCGGTATTTTAGTTGTCTGATTATTCACTAATAAAGATAATTTAATTTGGGACTGTAGGCTGGTGGATCTGAGCACATAGGTAGACTGGACTGTTTGGACAGTGTATTCAGAACGATTGATTGCAGGCAAGTGAAACTTGCCAGTTCTTTGTTTAGGCCGTGCTTTAGGCCATTTCTTGTTTTAGGCGTAAAAGAGACTAGGCGACGAAATGATACTCGCCTAGACGCAATTTTAAGATCTAGCTTGACAACGAAGCTAGATCTGTCACCATGCCATGTCATTCATGCATTGCTGCCTGTCACGTTTAATTGTCATAACTGTATGCTCTTTACTTGTGCACTGTCATGCCTGTCACGTTTAAATTCCTTATCTGTACGCACTTAAATTATAACTTGCCATGCCATGTCATCCATGCTTGAGTGTTGCATTCGTAGCACACGCTACGTACTTCCTTGTCGAGGCTAGGCACCTGCGTTGCAGGCACAACTCTATGCCAAATACACTTCCTGGCTCGTGATCCAGAAGCGGGCTACATGTGTTGGTCAAAAGCCAATGTCCGATACACGTGGAGGGGTAGGGATAAGCGATCACTTGAGCTTAGGAGTTGGCCCGTACAGCCACTCCAGCCAAAAGGCGTAATCTCTGTGTACGATGCGTTTACTTGACTTGTAAAATCCCTGGGATTGTTTAGTAGCTTTGCTACCCATGCCATGATATACTTGTGCCTTGTTAAACTTACTGCCATGTCATACTTATCGCATCTATTTAATTGTTGCATCCATACTTTAAAATGCCATGTCATCGCACATTTTTAGAACTGCTAGGTTGTTTTACTTTCCTTTTAGTTTCATTGCACAAAGTCTTTGTAGACTTTGCTGACATGCGCCCTCGTCTCTTTTGGGTGTCGCATGTTATTTGTCGAGCCAGAGTCCGTTGCTGAGGACGAGGTGTTTGCTGACTTTGAGCCTGGGTCCACCGTTGACGTGGAGTACGAGGACAACGGCGTACAGTCGTAGAGACTTCTTTTGGTGTTACTTTCTGCTTAGTCTGTTGTTAGGTTGTCGGTGCGTAGCTCATTTCTTTCTATGTGTTGATTATTTCTATTGGCCATGCTTGGGCCTTTAGACTCTTCTTTTTAGCCTGGTGGCTTTTCTGTGATGTTGGAATTTATTGTGAACATTCTGAGATTGAAATAATTTTATCTGTCTCTTTTCTTTATTATTATTTTTGTTCTACTTTGCATTTGCAAGGACCTATACTTGGTTATTCCAGACGCTTTACAGACTGGAGCCTCACGGCTCTAAGTCTGAGCGGACTTCTCACGCCTCGCCTCCATTTTAGGGAAGCGGGTCGTGACAATATTGCCGTTCACGTCGCTGAATACGACGATGACGTCGAACCACGATCTCTAGCGGAATGTAAACGCAGAGATGATTGGCCAAAGTGGGACGAGGCAATAAGAGTAGAGCTGGACTCACTCTTGAAACGCAACGTCTTTGGAATGGTAGTCCAAACACCTGTAGGTATTAAACTTGAGAAAAAGAAATGAAGAAAATGTGATCGTACGCTACAAGGCACGCCTTGTAGCATAGGGACTTTTCCAAAGACCGGGTATTGATTATGAACATACATATTCCCCGGTCATGGATGCGATCACTTTTTGATTCTTGCTTAGCCTATCATCTCTGGAAAGCCTAGAAATGCAGCCCATGGACGTTGTGACTGCATATCTAAATGGCGATATAGATAAAGAAATCTATCTGAGACTTCCAGATGGGTTTAATTTACCCCGAGAGATGAAAGAGAAACCTCGGGACGTCTTCTCGGTAAGGCTTCAAAGATTATTATATGGTCTAAAGCAATCAGGAAAGATGTGGTATAACAGACTAAGTGTTTTTCTTGCACATCAAAGATTCAAAAACAATGAAGTCTGCACGCGTATCTTTATCAAAAGAACGGGAACATGATTTGTCATCGTTGAGGTTTATGTTGATTTTAAATCTCATAGGATCTCCCGAAGAGATCAATGAGATATCTGAAAACCTAAAGCATACCTTCGAAATGAAAGACCTAGGCAAAACAATGTATTGTCGTGGCTTACATATTGAACACCTACGAGGTGGAATCCTGTTACACCAATCAAATTATACAAGAAAACTTTTAAACAAGTTTAGAATGGAACATTGTCATCATTTAAGTACTCCTATGGTCGTAAGATCACTGGATATTCATAAGGACCCCTTCCGGCCGCTGGAAGAGGGGGAGGAGTTACTGGGTCCTGATGTACCATACCTCAGTGCCATTGGAGCACTTCTATATCTGGCAAACTGTACGCGTCCCGATTTAGCGTTCGCAGTTAATCTACTTGCCAGACATAGTGTTGCGCCTACAAAGCGCCACTGAAACGGAGTAAAGCTTCTTCTACGCTACCTCTAGGGTTCTATAGATCTGTAACTATACTACCAGAGAGGTTCCTCCTCCCAGTTACTTGGTTATGCTGATGCAGGTTACCAATCTGATCCTCGCACAGCAAAATCACAAACTGGTTTTGTGTTAACCTATGGAGGGACTGCTATCTCATATAGATCATAAAGCAAACCGCCATATCAACATCATCCAACCACGCTGAACTCATTGCGATCCATGAAGCGAGCAAAAAGTGTTTTTGGCTTCGCTCCGTCGTCCAACATATCCTAGATGCCACTGGCCTGAAGACTGGTGATCTTGAGCCCACTGTCTTGTTTGAAGACAACACTGCATACATAGCACAACTCAAAAAGGGCTACATCAAAGGCGACAGAACGAAACAGATTTCTCCCAAATTCTTCTGGACGCACGATCTACAGAAAAACGAGGTCAAGATTCAACAGATCCAGTCCTGCAACAACTTAGCTGATCTTTTTACTAAATCTTTACCGAGATGTATTTTTGTAAAACTTGTAAAAGGAATCGGTATGAGACAGCTGAAAGACCGACAAGCTTGAAGCTTGTACGGAAGAGGGGGAGTAACTTGTTTATTGCACTCTTTTCCCTTAACCTGTTGGTTTTTCCCACTGGGTTTTCTACATCTAAGGTTTTAACGAGACAAACACGATTATTCAGGATCCAGAAGTATCCATCTCTTAGCTTTATAAGATAAGACCAAAGTAATGGATGGACAAGGGGGGGTGTTGTGAGTGAGGGAGGCCAAAGGGAGTGTTGTGAGTGAGGGAGGCCTTTGGCCTCCGTGCTACTTTATCCATTCATTACTTCTCACTTATTGGAGTAATAGGGATCTTTGGCTTCCATAACTCTTGATATATCATATGAGATTATAAATATAACACCATGGCACTTTGCCACGGTTACTCTTTTCTCTAGATATCTTAACAATATCATTTTAAATCAAAAATGCTACATATATATCCTATAGCAAAGCATCCAACAAGAATCATATCAGATACATAGGATACATATGTAATACATCCAACAAGACGAAGAAACACTTCCTGCATTGATGATGATTACAACAAAAAATCAAAAGAAATTTAATAATCAAAAAGTCTAGAATAATGCAAAAAGAAATAAAAATAAAATAAAAGGCAGCAGATGGGCTTTGTTCTTGTTCATTTACTTGGGATCCTTGACAAGTATTCCGCTCTAATCTTCTGCAAGCTTGGAACGACATCTTTCATCGCAAGCCTCTTGGTAGGCAAGTCCCACGAACACGCCAATCCCAGCCCTATCACCG
Organism: Scilla litardierei; assembly: GCA_030789695.1. Classification (NCBI taxonomy): domain Eukaryota; kingdom Viridiplantae; phylum Streptophyta; class Magnoliopsida; order Asparagales; family Asparagaceae; genus Scilla; species Scilla litardierei. Next base: position 191,329,972 of record CM061142.1, read on the forward strand.
ATGACAGGCACTGGTGAATGCTGGCTCGATGTTCAGATTCTGGCATTTCGATAGAATCGTCTCTCAAAAGTTTGCAGTCGACGATTTCCAACACTAGCGCAGGATACGCTCTGCTCACCCACTGCCACAGGCTTGTTTCCCCGTCGAACACGGCATCAGTCGGCCTTTTCCCCGTGAACGTTTCTAGCATCAGGATGCCAAAACTGTAGACATCGCTCCTCCTCGTTAGATTCCCTGTGCTTCCATACTCTGCAGCAATATAACCTCAATTAGGCAAACACATTCTATGCTAAATATAACACAACTTCATGAAGTAATATAGGCCGATGCAAAATATGAACATTCATCCATATATCGGAATCTTGAATTCATCCGTTACCTGGAGCGATATAGCCAATGGTGCCCGCGGTGCTTGCCGATACCAGGGTCTTGCCCCCCTCGAGTAGCAGTTTGGCAATGCCGAAGTCGCCCAAGTATGCCGTCATGTTCTCGTCAAATAACACGTTGCTAGGCTTTACATCAGAATGCACGATGATTTGATGGTGGTGATTGTGAAGGTAGTCCAGCGCCAATGACACGTCCACCATTGCATCGATTCTTTGGAGCAAGCTCAAGTGGGGATTCCTGGAGTGCAGCCACTCGTCGAGGCTTCCGTTTGACATAAACTGGAGGATCAGAGCCTTGAAGTCCAAGTTAGAGCAGGTGCTTATGATTTTGACGAGATTTCTATGTCGAAGCATGCTCAGAGCACTGCATTCTACCTCAAAGCTCCTCGATGCCCCTTCAACGTCTAAATTCAAGATCTTCACCGCCGCCATCAACCCATCATCTAGGCACGCTTTGTACACAGCACCGAAGCTCCCCCTACCCAACAAGTTGGCATCGCTGAAGTGATCGGTAGCACGGACCAGCTCATGGTATGTTATCAGCCTATGGTCCTTTGAAAATATTGTATCGGCCTGAGCAGGGATCCTGGCCTTACTCCTCGTACACTTTCTAAGTACAAGACAGAAGCAAGCAAATAAAATCACGGTGGCAGCAACGGCTGGGAGGACATACACGAGCAAATGTTGTTTCCCAGTGTTGGAAGTATCGGATTTTGCGGAGCAAGGGGACAGATTCAGTTTAGATTCGCCACAGAGCGCTGCATTTCCTTTCAGAATTGTGGTTGTTGAGTTTGAGAATACTCCACCACTCGGAACCTCTCCTGCTAACTTGTTGAAAGAGAGGTCGAGGGTTCGGATATAGCGAAGACTGGCTAAGGACTTGGGTATGGTGTTGGAGAGGGAATTGTGCGACAGGTTCACATACTCGACATTGATCAATCCACCAAGCGATTCAGGTATCTGACCTTGGAACGAGTTATCGGAAAGATCCAGATACGTAAGCATTTGAAGCTCCCCAAATGAAGTTGAAATGTTACCTGAGAAGTGGTTCCTGGAAATAGACATTTTGCCTAGAGCTTTCACCTCCCTTATCTGCGGGGGGATGGAGCCATTTAGGGCATTGTCGTTCAGACCCAATTCGATGAGGCTGCTTAGGCTCCACAGTCTCGTGGGAACGCTGGAAGACAGTCTGTTGTGAGATAGAAACAAGTGTTGTAGCCCGCTGAGATTGCCCAGTGAATCCGGTATCGGTCCAGAGAATGCATTCATCTGAAGTTGGAGGTCACTTACGCTTGTCATCAGACCAAGTTCGAAAGGGATGGATCCACCTATCCCATTGTGATCCAAGTAGAGCACCTCCATCGTCTTCACCCTCGTGATTGACAATGGTATTGTCCCAGTCAGCTGATTTTCTGCCAGATTGAGATAAGAAAGGCTGCTTAAATTGCCGAATCCTTCAGGAATGTTTCCCGATATACGGTTAGCATCAATGTCAAAACGTCCAAGAACCGCGGAGAGATTACCGACTGAATCTGGAATAAGGCCGCCTAGCTTATTTGCTCCAACATCAAGAGACAACAGGTTGTTGCAGTTGGAAAGGGACGTGAGGAAATCGAGCCCTCCTGTCAGCTGGTTCACTGACATCCACAGAACAGTGAGCCGCGGCGTGAATCTCCCGAGCGTGGCCGGAATCGGTCCCGTGAGATTGTTGAAGGATAGTTCGAGCTCCTGAAGCATGGAAGCATTGAACAGAGAGTCTGGTATCATCCCAGTGAGGTGATTATTACCCAGGTGCAACGACTGTAGATTCCGTAGATTCCCCAATGTATTGGGAACCACGCCTTCCAGGTGGTTGAAATTAAGATGGAGATGCTGCAGGGCTGTGAGATTTCCGAGAGAGGTTGGTATCGTTCCGGTGAGCTGGTTGATTGAGAGACGCAAATGAGCCAGCTTTGGCAGGTTGCTGAGCTCCACCGGTATGGCCCCGGTGAACCCATTTTGTGTTAGACCAATTGTTTGTAGGTTTGGGCACAGAGCAAGGCTAGATGGGATCGGGCCGGTCAATCGATTTGCATCGAGAGAGAATAACTGAAGCCGAGGGAGCCTAATGAGGCTGTCGTTCGAGGGAAGAGCGCCTGTGAGATTGTTCTGGTACAAGTAGATGCTGAGCAGCGACGACATGTTGAAGAAGCCACGAGGAATGGGTCCGGAGAGCTGATTAGTTCTGAGACTGATCCATCTGAGCCTCGGCAACCTGCTGAGTGATTCGGGGATGGGGCCCGTGAGAGTGTTGTTGCCAAGGTTGAGCGTGTACAAGAACGAGAGGTTGCCGAGGTGCGCAGAGACGGTGCCTTGCATGGAGACGCTGTTGAGATCGATGGCGGTGACTCGCTGGCGGGCACGGCTGCAGGTGATGCCGATCCAGCCGCAGAACGCGGCGTCGGTGGTCCAGTTGGCAGCGAGAATGCCGTGAGCATCGCTGACATGGTCTTTAAAGGCCAGCAGCGACTCGAGGTCGGTGATGTTGTTGTGAGTCGTATGTGCGGCCGCTGGCGGGACATAAGAGGAGGCTGGCAACGGCGACACCAGCAACTGCAGGCCTATGAAGAGAAAAACAGAGAACCCCATTAAATGCTAGAGTTTGCTCATCAGCATGCCTTTTTGGAGAATTTAAACAGAAAGAAGAACGTGAAACTTTGATGAGTCCTGATAAGCGGCTAAGGATAAGAGTACCGTTTTACCCACTGGCATGACATTAATGGACAATTTAAAACTACATAAAAAATTGGCGTCCTCCAGCGTACATTGCATGGATACTTCGGCGAATTGAAGATTCAGAGTTTTCACATTTGAGATATAACAACTAATACCTAATCATGTTTGGATACATTGCATGGTCAATGACTCACTGTACAACAGTGCACATACAGAGAAGTAATGAATTAAGAAACCTCAATAAGGATTTCAAAGAAGCATATGGGATATTAAACACGCAGCAATCAAGATCTCTGTAACCTATAAAGCCAACCATTCCAAAAAGTCAACTTCAAAAGGCAAGCAGCCATAGCCAACCATTATTGCCATTTCTCCCTTTTCTTTTCTTTCCGTACCTACTAAAAGAACCGACGCCAACTTGTTTGACATATCCGTCAAACGAAGAGCAGCCATCATTTAACATAAGCAAACTACAGTCCATAACAAGCACCTTACTTTATTAAGGAAAAATACCCTTGTACGTTGTGTTAGTCAATCGATTGCTTTTTGGGACAAAAAAACCGCCATTTATGCTATGAATCTATCTGCATTCTACGTTCATATTAAATTACCTTTATATTCGTGTTTAGTACCGATATCGATAAGTATCGCACTTGTAATTTATCAGATTGCAAGCATACTGATATAATTCATCCAAAACTGGCCAAGACCACTGATATTAAATAGGGTTTTTCTCATATTAGTCCCTTAAATATTGCATAATTTGATATTAGTCCCTTAAATCTTCGAATTTTGAGTTTAATCCATCAAATCATTAACTATAATCAAAATAATCCCCCACTCTAATTTTCCGTTAAAAAGCTCCGTTAGCGCTGACGTGGCTGTTAGTGCCGACGTGTTAATTAACACTAATTGTTAATTAATCGTTAATTAATCTAATTATTTAACAGAATATAGGATGTGGGACTATTTAGGTTAACGGCTTAAGATTTGAGGGATTAAACTCAAAATACGAAGAATTAAGGGACTAATATCAAATTACGCATAATTTAAGGGACAAATATGAGAAAAACCCTATTAAATAATAAGAGCTTAAAGATTTGAATTACCGAACTTTGAAATTATATTTTATTTCATATTACATTCGAAAAGAATATTGTTTAATCGTCTGGTCCAAGGTTTGGTATGCTAGCCAATTAAATGAGTGCTTTAGAAAAGGACCTAATAGTATATTAGAGAATATAAATAAAGTATATAGGCGTACGATAGATAGCTATCCTGCGCTTGTAAAGCTGAGGGGGTTTTAGGGCGATTTTGGTGAAATGCTAGGGCTGGACCTCGATTGTTCGAGTATTCCGGTGGATGAGAGTGGTTTGCGATCGAAAGAGGAGGAAGATCTATTCCAGCGGAGTTCCAAGAAGATTAAGGGGATGTCGCTGTTCGTTTCTCCGATGGGGGTAGCCATGAATGCAGGCTTCGGCGGGGGTCTGTGGATTTGGAAGATCGGGCTTCAGCCATGGATGAGGAAGAGCCAGATCTGGAAGATGATGTCTGCGTTTCTAAGAAGGGGGTAATGGGACAGTATTTCTTTTTCGCCTGCATTCAAGGATCGCCATCGTCGAAGGTGCCAGAGGGCGGTGATTGTTAAGCTGCTAGGGAGGTATGTTTCGACTTCTTTTCTGGAAGTTAAGCTAAGAATTTTGTGGAAGCCAAAGGGTGATTTTGGAATTCATAGAATTGGGTGAGGGCTATGTTATGGTGAGGTTCAATTGTGAGGAGGATATGGTGTTTGCGATTGAGGAGGGGTCGTGGATGGTACTTGGCCGTTATCTGATGATCTGTAATTGGGTGCCGGAGTTTTCGCCTTCGGAGGCGGAAATTGGATTGACGTCAGTTTGGATTCGATTTCCATTTTTACCTGTTGAATATTATGATGAAAAGGTTTTGAAGCTGTTGGGGAATTGTGTGGGGAAATTAGTGAAGATTGATTCTAATACTCAGATGGTCTTGAAAGCGAGGTTCGCCAGAGTGTGTGTTGAAATTGATCTCAGTAAACCCCTGAAGACGAAGATTTTGGTTGAAGGCAGATGTCATGAAGTTCAATATGAGAGGCTTGGTATGATTTGTTTCAGATGTGGGAGAGTGAGGCACAAAGAACCGTGCCCTTTCAAGAATCCTGATGGGAATTTACATGACGGAGGTTTGAGAAGGGAAGATGGGGAGCAGATTTCAGAGACTTTGAAGGGGGAGAAGTCTGGTCATGTTGAGGTTGGATATATACCGGAGTTTGGCCATTGGTTGTTGGCCAGTGATAGGCGTGGCCGCAAAGATTTGGGGAAGGCAAGGAATACTGGTACAGGAAAGGGGGTGACTGATTCTGAGAAGGGTTCTCGATTCTCATTGTTGGCTCCAAAGACATTGGAGGTTGAGGAGGTTGCAGGCAGTTTGGGTGTGTTAGGTGGATCTGTTGACACTTCGATTGTGTTAGAAAGGGGCATGGAAGAGGGTCAAGGGAGATTGGTGATCAGTAGGAGTATGGATGAGGGATTCTCATTTCGCAGTCCGTATGTTGGTTTGGATGAAGAGAAGAAGAAAGGTAAGCAGATTCACACTCATTCTTCTTCTACGAAGAACTGGGGTTCAAACAGGGGAAGATGGAGAGTGGGAAGGTTGGGAATGGAGCTTTGGTTTTATTTTCTCCTAAAGACTCTAACTCCTCATGGCACTTCAGATTGGAGAATAATGGCTCGAGATCCAGATTCTCAGGTGGCAAGAGGAAACCATTGGGGGATAGTTCTAATTCAACTGGGAGCAAAACTCTGTCTCTGGAGGGGGTTAGTTCTTCGAACGTAGAGGAAGGAGCAGATAGTTGGTAATATTCAAAGTGTGCTGGAGATTGGGGCTGCGGCTCTTTCTTCCTGATATGGCCTATTCTAGCTAGGTGATTTGCTAGTATTTGGTTTTAGATTATTAATGTGTATTTTGTATTGGAACTACAGGGGGCAGCAAAGAAGACCTTTAACATGGAAGTAAAAGAATTGATTGTGGTTCATAAACCTGATATTCTTGTTGTGGTTGAGCCCATGATTTCAGGAGAGGAAGCTAAAAGGGTCATTAAAGACTGAAGTTTGAGGGAGTCTATGTGATTGATGCTATTGGATTTTCGAGTGGTATTTGGCTTTGTTGGGACAAGAGTGTTTTGGACTTACAAGTGATGCAGTCTTAGGCTCAATTTATTCATGGGATTGTTAAGAGACAGGGCTTGGATGATGTTGCTTGTTCAGTAGTGTACCCTAGTCCTTACAGAATAATAAGATGGAGAATGTATGAAGAGCTGGAGAGACCGAGTTCTGCTATGAACATGGCTTGGTTATTGATTGGGGATTTTAATGATTATATGGGATCGAATGAGAAGTTGGATGGTGCCTCCCCTTCAATGGCCAGATGTAAGAGATTCAGATATTTCCTTTCTTCTTGTGGGTTGCTGGATATTGGGTTTCATGGAGGACCGTATACCTGGTGTAATCAAAGACAAGGGGTGGCGAGGGTGTTTGAGAGACTGGACAGAGCTGTGGCTAATGCTGATTGGTGCTCGTTATTCCCTGAGGCTCATATTTGTCATTTACCAAGAATATTTTCGGATCATTGCCCGATTCTTATGCGGGGTAAGTCTAATGTTAAATCTCCTACCTCGTCTCGCCCATTCCGTTTTCAAGCAATGTGGCTGAAGGAGGAAGGTTTTGATGAGTTTGTTGCGAATAACTGGGGTGTTAAGGAGGCTGATTTTTATGGGAAGACTGAGGACTTTGTTTGCAAAGTTCATGAGTGGAATAAAACAATTTTTGGAAACTTGTTTAAGACGAAGAGGTGGTTGAGAAATAGAATTGCAGGGGTTCAGAGGGAGTTGGTCAGTAATGATTCTCATTATATTAGGATGGTGGAGAAGGAGATTATTTGCAAATATGAGAGTGTTATGAACCACGAAGAGATTTATTGGTATCAGAAATCTAGATGTAGTTGGTTGTTCCAGGGTGACAGGAATACCAGATATTTTCATTTGACTACGATTTGTAAGCGCAAGAGATTGAAGGTGAAGGATGAGGAGGGTAGGTGGTATTCTAAATCAGATGATATTCTTTCTTTATGCAATAACTTTGTGAGGAAGTTATTCAAAGAGGATAATAAGATGGGAGTGGTTCAGCATTCTTCTAGATAGAGGATCTCTAAGGTGGAAAGTCTTGGGTTAGATGTGGCAGTTTCTGAGGAGGAGGTTAGAAGGGCTTTATTCCTTATGAAGCCATGGAAGGCGCTGGGGGTGGATGGGCTGCATGCTGGGTTCTTTCAGGAATTCTGGCATAAGGTGAATAAGGATTTATTTAATTTAGTCAGAGATGCTTTTGGGTCTGGCAGGTTCAATGATGAAACTGAACAAAACTCTCATTGTGCTAATTCCCAAATTGAATCATCCTGAGCTGTTGAAGCAATTCAGGCATATTAATTAGTCTTATGCCGGTGGCATACAAGGTTATAGCTAAGGTGATGGTGGGTAGACTTCGTGGAGTGATGCAGTCCTTGGTGAGCCCTAACCAGTCTAGCTTTGTTCCAGGGGGACAAATCATGGATAATATTATCATTGCTCAAGAATTAGTTCACTCTATTAGGAGATCAAAGAGGGAAGAGGGTTTATTTGTCGTGAAGATTGATTTAGAGAAAGCTTATGATAAGATTAGCTGGAGTTTCTTGAAGGAGACTTTGAAGATGTTTGGGTTTACGGAGAGGTGTATCAAACTTATCATGTTCTGTGTCTCAAGTGCTCAGTTATCTGTGCTATGGGAGGGGGTTCTACTGATTGGTTCAGACCGTAAAGGCAATTAAGGCAGGGGGACCCTCTAAGTCCTTTTTTGTTTGTGTTATGTATGGAGAGATTGAGTTTGTTGATAGAAGATTATATTCGAAGTAAGAAATGGAAGCCTATAGGGGTCCATGACAAGGGACCTGGTGTGTCTCATTTGTTATTTGCAGATGATTTATTCCTGTTTGGGAGGGCCTCTGTGAAGCAAGATATTGAGAGAAGAGAGTTATGGAGCTGTTTTGTCAGGCCTCAGGATCTAGTATAAGTTTTGAAAAATCTAAGTGTTTCATTTCACCTTGTGCAAGACGCAGGCATATGCAGGAGATTGGGAGGGTCCATGGTATTGCTCTCACGGAAGATTTGGGTATGTACATGGGAGTTCCTCTGATGCACAATAGGATTTCCAAAAGCACCTATAGTCACATAGTTGAGAATGTTAGCAGGAGACTATCGGGGTGGAAGGCTAAGCTTCTCAGTTTGGCTGGAAGAGCTACGTTGATACAATCTGTTTCATGTGCAATTCCTACATACTCGATGATGACAGCTAAGATCCCAGAGCATACGATTAACAGTATTGATAGATTAAACAAACAGTTTCTGTGGGGAGGTAACCAGGATGTTAGGAAAATGCATTTGGTTAACTGGAATGATGTTTGTGTTCCCAAGAGTATGGGAGGCCTGGGACTCAGAAGGATGAAGATGCACAATACAGTGATGTTACAGAGGCTTGCCTAGAAATTCTTATCTGAACTTGAGGCACTTTGGGTGAAGTTAATAAAAGCTAAGTATAAGATGGGCGATGATGCGGTTAACTGGATGAAGAATGCAATTTGCAGTAAAGGTAAATGGTCCTACCAATTTAAATCTCTTCTTTTTGGGTTCAGATTTTTAGAGGAAGGGTTGGTGAGAAGGATTGGGGCTGGGAATTCTGTGTTTTTTTCGACTGATTCTTCGCTAGAAAAACTGCTGGTGGAGATGGTTAATTTTGTTCCAGAGAAGAACTCTATTATGGAGAAGGTTAGTGAATATATATCCCCTAATGGTCAATGTAGTCTGGACAAGCTTCTTCTGGTTTTGCCTGATTTTGTAGCTCTAATGGTAATGGCATACCCTCTGACAAGATCAGAAGAACTAAGAGATGATTATATTTGGAAGGGTTCTACAAATGGTGAATTCTCATCAAATTCTGCTTAAAAGGGTCTTCTGGAGGAGCAGGCTGATGAAGGCCTGTCATGGATTTGGAAAAGTCGGATTCCTGTTAGATGGAATTATTTTTTGTGGTTAGCAGTTAAAGAGAGACTTGTTACTTCCCAACTCAGGTTTCGCATGGGTATTTCAGATAATGAAGAGTGCAAGCTTTGTGGAGCAATGGTGGAGGACGTAATTCATGTGCTTCGTGATTGCACTAGGGCCAAAGCTGTGTGGCTAATGATTACCCCGGCTCACGATCAGAAAGTGTTTTTTGAGGCGAAACTCAGGGATTGGTTATTGGCTGGGCTGAAGGTGAGTAATGATATTAGTCATAGGTGGAATATCCTCTTTGCTGCGGCCTCTTGGAGAATATGGACTGATAGATGTAGTGCAGTATTTCAGCCTGAAGCACAGATGAGGGATATATTCAGCTTATGCAGAAATATTCAAGTGTTAGAGTCGGAAGTTTGCCATGCATTCCCATCACAGAGCAAAGCAACGAAGGAGGGGGAATTGCTTCAATGGATACCTTTACATGAGGGATGGGTTAAACTTAATATTGATGGAGCAGGTAAAGGGAGCACCGGGATGGCGGGAGCTGGTGGAGTTATCAGAGATCACAAAGGTAATTGGATTGAGGGATTTTCTTCTTTCTTGGGGATCTGTTCTTCTTTAGCGGCGGAGTTGCATGCCATTCTTTTAGGGCTCAGATGGGCCTGGAGAAAGGGTTTCAGGAAGGTGTTATGTGAATCTGATGCTTTGAGCGCGGTGCTGTTGATTGAAGGAGGGAATGTTGCTTTCCACCTGATCGCTCCGGATATACACCCAAAGAACGGTTGTAGTTTTACCGCAAGTGCACGGTGTAGCAGCAAGCGGGTATCGAACACAGGGAGGACGAATGACTGTGCTTGCTCCGAATCAACCTTGCTATTTGAGAACAGAGAAAATTGCCTTGGGCGATCCTGTCACAATCGTCAGACAAATGTGCGAAATATCAAATCAAATAAAGAACGTCTAGGGAATGGGGAATTCCCGCTACTCACCGTATTTCATAAATGTGGTTCGTCGGTATCGAAATTGCTAGAATGAGAATTCGGATGAACTAGTTGCAACTGAATGTAGAACCAAGCTCACGCTCTCGCGCTGTTGCCGGTCTATAGCTATCCTAGGTTTGGGTCCAATCTCTTGCAAACCCTAGCCTAGGGAAGCTAGCATTAGGATCAACATCATCGTCCAATCGCGCACCGAGCCCAATCTCTTGCAAACTCGGTCCACAATCTAAATTAGGATAGTTCCTACCCGTCCAATCTCTTGCAAACGGGTATTGGCACGGAATTGCAATCGGAAATCCTAGTATCGGTCCAATCTCTTGCAAACCGATACTTCGAAAATCCGATTCCAACCCAATTCGGATTTCTAGGGCTTCCTAACAAATCGGGATCCAATCTCTTGCAAATCCCAATCGATATGAATTCCTAGCTATCCGTAGTAAATTGATCCCGATCTAATCCCTAAGAGCAATTCTAGCTCAATTTCTACCAATTCATCACAAATAAGAAATAGGGCTTGTAGGGTTCATCCCCACGCCCCAAGACGTGGAGACTACTCACAAATCATAGCAATAGCACAAAAATAATCGATGAAATAAGCAATAGAATTCATCACAAAAATGATATAAACAATAAAAATAGAATTTTTAGGGAAGAGAGATGCAAACCAATGGAGTTCTTCAATTTAATCCAACAAAAATCCAAGTTTTTCCTCTTCTCCAATCACAATAATAAAGCTAAAAATTAATCTAAAAAGCTGCAAAAAATCTAAGAGATGGCTCTCTAAACTAGGGTAAAAACAGGGCTTAAATAGCCCCAAAAATCGTCCAAAAATCGTGACCAAAATACCCCTGCACAGCCTGTTTTCCGCAGTTTTCGCTACAGGCAGCGCATCGCACTCGGCCGAGTGACAAAAGTCGCTCGGCCGAGTGAAAACCATGCAATTTTCCAGAAAGTCGGGGCTTTCAGGGGTCTTTAGTTCGGAGGCGGCTCGGCCGAGTGAGTTGTCGTCACTCCGCCGATGACTTCACTGCACTCGGGCGGACGGGATTCTCCACTCGGCCGAGTGGGTCTTCTGAAGTTCAGGCAGCCGAAAAACAGAAACTTCGATGTTTTGGAAGGGCTTCGTCTGGGCGCCACTCGGGCGGACGTGGTATCGTCACTCGGCCGAGTGGGTCTTCTGTGCTCGGCCGAGTGCACAGGTAACTCGTGTCTGAACTGGTCGGCCGAGCAGTGTCTCGCTGGTCGGCCGAGTGGCTCCTCCACTCGGCCGAGTGGGACACAAAAAATGCCCAATCTGATTGTTTTGGCCTCCTCGTCGCTCCTGCGACGTCCATTCTTCTTCCGCTCCTCTCCAACAGCAAAATACCCCTCGGGGAAGTCGTTGGTGACCGTCTAGAGTAAGCGCATCTCGGGATCACTCCAAATCGCGCCAAATCACCTGAAATGCGACAAAAACAACAAATCGTGAAAAGCATCGCAATATCGTCGATATATCGTGAAAAACATGATTTGGGCGATCCAAATGGCACGCAAAGATGCGGAAAAAAGGTGTAAAATAAGGAGTGATCAAAATCCCCCAAGCTTGCCTCTTACTCGTCCTCGAGGAAGATAAGTAAAAGGCGAACCCGGTGGATTCGGAAAACGAAAACGGCGAAAAAAATGAAAAAATGAAAAACGAAGAAGAATGAAAACGAAATGAAAATAAAGAAGAAAGAAAGAAGCGAAGAGGTAGGATGCTAGATCATTTTCTCAGGACGTGGGTTTCACTTACTCTTATAGCATGCACCGAATGAAAAACTCATGTCAAAGGATTTTATTTTGATATCATAGTATAATAATGCAAATAGAGATAGAAAACCCACAAAAAACGATATAATCATGAAAAATGGAATAATTTTAAAATTAACGTCGTCTGAATCATTTAAAGCGGTATACATATCACAGATCACACACTTTTCAATTGAACGCTTTCTATCTGGAGTATAAGAGTATCACACTATAGAGTAGGGAGAATAGAAAAGTATGGATTTCATGTAATGAACGCTAGGCTTAGATTTCTGGATTTCGTAAAACTAAAAATAATCTCACCGAGTATAGAATATTACTTAGCCTAGGTTGTCGTGCGATGTCAAGTAGTCACTCTCTCACACATCAATGGATCCCCTTCCCCAAGCTTATCTATAAGCGTGGTGGCATAAAAAAATATTTACATTCCCATTTTTTATACATAGCTCCAAAAGCAACGAAAAGAAAGAAGAAAGAAAGAAGGTGAGATGGGATCTTTTATTGAGGATTTTTTTTCCCCTTTTTTTTGTTTTTTTGTTTTTTTTTGTTTTTTTGTTTTTTTTTCTTTTTGCAATAAGCAATATATACACAACGATCCCAACTCAGAGAGAGATAATGATGTACAAGAATGTCTTTTCTCTCTTTTTTTTAGAACAAGAGATTTGGAGCTAGGAATTAGTAGCGGGGGAGAATGCCATAAAATAGAATCACTAAGGGGAGATTCACCAATGATTTTAAAAGTAGAGAAATGATGTTCAAGATTTGTGGAGAAAGAAATAAATATAACTCTCGGTTCACTCTATAAGACATGCACGACAACTTTAGCAGGGTAATCTAATCTACTCAGTTTCGATCACAAAAAAAAGCTAACTAATCCAGATTTATCATAGCTAACATCATTCAATCATCCTGAAGTGAAGTGTACAATTCATGCATGTAGAAGTGATATAGGAAAAGAAAGTCAGTACTCCAGATATAAGCATTCAATGCGTGAATCTTGGTGTGTTTTCTGTGATAGCATACACATGAATATTCAGACTCAGCTAATAATAAAATTTCATCCATTTTCATGCGGAAAAAGGTGTGGGTTACTATTCTAAATGCAAAGCAAGTCATAGCATCTGATATCTGAAATAAAACCTAAGACATGACAAATATAGCATGCATATAGAATAAGCTAAATCCAACGTCATCATCATCACAGAAAAGTCATCTCTAGCATGAGATGAAAAAGAAATAAAGATAAAGGGAAAATAGAAACTATGCAATGCGGCACACAGGAAAATAAGAAAAACGTGATGCATGGCAAAATAAAAGAAAAGTGATGAAAAATAAGTGCAAAAGCGAAGAAAAAGTGGTGTGAAAAACTAAAGATAAAGGTGGCAAATCGAAAAAGGAACGTGAGAACTCACTCCCCCAAGCTAAATGGCACAGTGTCCTCAATGTGCATAGTGTGGCACACCGAGAGACAAGTAATGTGAGGGGCAAGTGAGGATGCATGCATGGAAAAATGAAAAGAAAAAAAAAGTAAAAAGAAAAGAAATGAAAATATGATGCGGACATGATGCATGCACAGATAGGAGTGATACATAGATATAAGTGTCGCCAAAAACTCTCCCTCTCTCCCAGAATAGATATAAAAAGATATGATCAAAAAAAGAATACCAGAATAAGTGAGGGGAGGGGGGTGGACAAAAAGTGCAACAGGACCCAGCAGAAACGGGCAGCACAACGGCAGGAATTGATCAAGGCATCAAGGGTGCCTAAGAAGGTGGTGCTGCGCCGTCTCCGTCCTGAGGCGGAGGAGGTGGTGGTGGTGGTGTAGGCTGCTGAGCTGGGGTGGGCGTGGAAGTGGAAGCAGGTCTAGTGTGTGTGGAAGTGTGTGTGGGAACCTGCTGGGTGGGTGGGGGTACGCGTGGGAGATGCTCCAAGACCTGTGTAAGGCAGTAGTGGATCTGGGGGATCAGCTCGAAGCGTCCAGCCATCGTAGAGACGGTGGAGGACAGGGTCCTAAGGTCACCTCTAAGACCACTCACCGCCAACTCAAGAGCACGTATGCTCTGCAGTACAGTGTCGGGCGGGGGTGGTGCAGAGGGACGCACCGGTCTAGGCTGTGCAGGGCGAGGCTGGCGTACGCGAGTGCAGTATGTAACGGGCTCAGCAGGGAAGGGGACAAAAGGTGCCGCGCCTGCAAATGTGGGCCTGGCCTCAGTGTGAGGCCGGGGCACCGGCTGGTGGGAAGAGGAGGCAGCGGCAGCGAAAGAAGTGTGCAAAGGTGGCAACGAGGCGGCCAGAGAGGTCAGTGGCACAGAAGTGTGGACAGACGCCACGACACTCTCGGAAAATACAGCGGGGGTGGAGACAGAGGTAACTACCGCTGGGGCGGAAGTGTGTGGACCAAAAGGCGCAACCCCAGCGGAGATCATGCTAGCCATGGTCTCCACGACCGCGGCAAACGAGGGCTCTCCACTCTCGACAAAGGTCGGCGGGCGCTCGGGGAGTGCGGAGCAAAGAGGCTCCACGGACAGAGGGCCAGAGGTGGCAGTGGGAGTGGTGGGGACAGCCTCAGAAGTGGTGACAGTGGTGGGAGTGGGCTCAGCAAAAGTACTCTCGACACCGACAGCGGTGTCAGGAGCAGCGGAAACATCTGGTATGGGCTGAGGGGCCACTGGGTCAACAGGGTCGGCGGCAGGCTCGGCAGGGTGTGCAGCAGGATCTGCGGGGGCAGCCTGGGCAGCGTGGGCCTGCTCGGCCTCCTCGGCCTCGAGCACGTAGGCGGCGGGGATGAGAACATCCATCGCCGGGAGCCAGTCGACGTGGGCTGGTGCAATCTGTGTCTGAGCAGGGCTCGGGAGAATCATGTAGTCGGCACCGAAAGGGCCGTGCAACCAGACCCAGTGACGCTCGCCATGCGGACGAAGCATCTTCATCCGGGCCATAACGTCTATCGACAGAGAAGTGGGGCCCTGGACGCGTCGCAAGTCGTCAGGTAGGTCCTCACCGGTCATCATGGTAAGCACGGTGATCAGACCGCCGCAGCAGATCGGTGAGCGAGCGCCCACCGATACAATGATGCGGTCTAAAAACCAAGCCGCAATGTCGATCACGACGGCGGGGACAAGCTCGTGTCCATCCCTAGATAGAGCTCTGGGTCGTGTCATCGCATAGAGCATGTAGAGCTCTGGCGTAGACATCATGCCCGGCTCATACCTGGCCAAAAAGGTGGTCGCCATGAGGCGCTGGGCAATGCGTAGGCAGGGGTGGACAATGGCCGAGGCCTTGGCCCTACTAGGGTCAAAGGCGGCATGGTGGCCTGTAATCCGGGCCCAGAAGGCACCGGCGTCGAAGGAAGGTGGGGGGATATGGGTGGGGCCGTAACCGCGATCGGCTCCGGGGACGGCGGACCACGAGAAGAATGCTCTCATCATATCGAGAGTGACCTGGCACTCTCGATCCATGAACCGGAATGAGCATCCCTCATCGGTCCGGGCGATCGAGCTCAAAACCTCAAGTGTCGGGCGGGTAAAAGTATCCGCCGACACCTGCAGAAAATCTCGCCAGCCCACGTTGTCGTACAACGTGAGCATCCCCTCTAGTACCCCCAGGCGTCCTAGGTCAGTGAGGTGTGCAAACCTGGAGGGTACGATCGAGCGCTGGGAGATACGCTCAAAGACGGCGCGGTGTGCGTCGTCTCGGAACGTAATCCCGAGCGGCCCGACCAGTGGAGCCGGTGGTGGTGGCTGTGGGTCGGCGGGGAGAGGCTGTGCGGGCTGAGGGTGCACTGCAGGCTGTGCGGGGTGTGCGGGGCCTGCAGGCTGTGCTGGGTGTGCGGGGGACGGTGGAGGAGAGTCCTCCAACTCGTGGGAGGGGCCGGCATCATCCGACCGCTTCCGCTTGGCGGAAGCTCTCTTCGACCGCGGCCGTGTCCGGGGCGGCATATCGGCCCCGAGCACGCGCCGAAAAACGTGAAAAGTGTGGCGTGTGCAAAAAGAATGGAAAGAGTATACCCAAACACGCCGCGAGTGCTAAGCAGTGGAAGCGTGCGAAGTCCGCGCCTCCACGAAGTCCAGAACAGCCCGTAGAAGCTCCCCTGAGCTCCCCTAAGCTCCAAAAAGCAACCTGCGCATGAAAAAGCGATATCAGCGAGTAATAATCAAAATGTATGGAGCAATAGGGGTATAATGGATAGATATAGAAATTGATTTGGGTTAGGGGGGCGTTTAGCACATGGATCCTCAAGAAATACACGAAAAGAGGAGAAAACGGCGAAAACAGGGGTACCGGAGGTGATCGGACAGTCGGCCGCCGGCGGCGACTCGGGCAAGGCGTCGGCGGTGCTCGGCCGGCGGTGGCGGGCCGGGCGGTGGCGGGGCGGTGCTGGTCGGGCGAGCGAGGGGTCGGGCGAAGCGATCGGGCGAGGGAAGCTGAAGGGGTGCGGGCGGTTTGGGGTTTTGCGATTTCGAAAACTGTGCCCCCTCGCCCCATATATATAAAAAAGTTACGACTCGGCCGAGTGACGTAGTCACTCGGCCGAGCGAGGCCAATGAAAATTTCCTCCCCGCTATCGCTTCGGCCGAGTGGCTTTGCCAGCCTCGGCCGAGTGGAGTAAGTCCATTCGGCCGAGTGACTCAAGCTACTCGGCATGACTCGCCCTAGGAGGGTATCCGTTTCACTCGGCCGAGTGAACATATATACTCGGACGAGTAGCAGTTATATCGAAATCAAGAAAATAAACAGAGAGTTGGGTGCAGCAGACTTCCCTCGTTCGTGAGTGGCTCGGCCGGACGAACTTGTGTACTCGGCCGAGTGACTAGTATACTCGGCCGAGTGAGCCTTGTGTTCTGCTGTTTGTCTTCGTTTTGGCTCTAAACTCCGTCTTTCTTTCTCCAATCGATTTCATCTTCCTCCTAAGCGTCGAGCGCCTTCTTGGGGCGCTCCTCGTCGACTCGTTCATCCTCCTCAAGATGGATCTACCTATCTCCTCTCCTGTCAAGAAAAATAGGACCCGTTATCACAAAATTTTTGGGCGAACGACTCAAAACACCAAAAATTTCTAAAAAGAAAATAAAGGAAAAAGTAAAAATAAAGCAAAAACCGTCGGGTTGCCTCCCGACAAGCGCTCGTTTAAGGTCGTGAGCTCGACCCCCTATAATTTTCAATCAATGCGGGATGTTTGGCGCATATGAGATGCACCCATCAAACTTTCCGGGGAGCGCGCTTGGATTTGGATGTGGCGGCGGCGCGTTCTCCCTCGGTGGTCTCCTATCTCGAATAGTGTTGGGGGGAGGCTCCCCCAAGCTAGCATTTGCTCCGGTCAACGGTTTTGCCGGTGATGCCGATTTCCGTGCCGGCGGGGCTTCCTTTGGAGACTTTAATTTCGAGAGCTTGCAGAGCTCTCGAATCCTTGCGACATCAGCGTCGCCTTCATCTTCTTCAGCGGAGAAGTCGGGGGAATCATCTTTATTCTCTTCATGGCCTAAATCCGGGCCTTCTTCAAAATCTTCATCAAAAAGGGCGCCAATTGAGTGAGGAATCGCCTCCTCTATCACCTCATCAAGGAGGTCCATGTAGTCGAGTTCCTCGTGATAAGGCATATGCTTCATAGCCTTAGGAATGTGGAGCTCCACCTCGATGTTTCCGACGTTTAAGGTTAAGGTACCTTCGCGCACGTCGACGATGACTCCGGCGGTGGCGAGAAACGGGCGTCCAAGTATCAACGAGGTGTCTCCCTCCTCCTTAACGTCCATGATCACGAAGTCACATGGCAAGCATATTCCACCCGGGACTTGTAGCGGTATGTCTTCGGCGATCCCCACCGGCCTTGTTATCCGTCCATCGGCTAATTGAATGCGCATGTCGGTGGGCTTCAACTTTGTCCCGGTGTTTAGCTTTAAGAACATGGAGAGGGGCATGAGGCTCACACTAGCCCCAAGATCTACCAACGCCTTTTGAAGAGGAACGCCGCCCAAGGTGCAAGGAATCCGAAAACTCCCCGGATCTTTGAATTTTGACGGCCCCTTCTCTCTCTTGGTGAACCAAGAGCCCTCCTCGGCTAGCATGATCTTCTCCTTCCTTTTCCTCCCCGAAATCAAGTCCTTCAAAAATTTAGCATACGTGGGGATCTCGACGATGGCGTCAAGGAAGGGGATGTTAAGGCTAACTCCTCTTAGGTACTCGAGAAATTTCGCTAGCCTTTTCTCCATTTTCGCTCTAGCGAGCCTTTGGGGGAATGGGACCGGTGGCATGAAGCGCCTTTCCTCAATTAATTGCTCCGCCCTAGATTTCTCCTTATCTTGTGGCTCCTTCTCCTTTTCAACTTCAACTATCGGCTCAATCGGCTCCAAGCTTTCCTCCACGGCCTCCTCGGTAGGAATCATAGCGGGGGTGGTGTCCTTCCCGCCTCTAGTAGTAACGGCAACTACGGCGTTGATATGGCCGGTGTTGCCCCGTGGGTTTTGCTCCGGTTGCGCCGGCAATCGTTGAGTGTTTCGATTGAGCAACGCTAATTGCTCCGATATTTGAGCCACTACGGTATTAAGAGAGTCTTGCCCCGCCTTCAAAGTAGCATTCACCTTATTTTGCTCGACCATGAACGCCTCCACTCTAGTTTCGAAATCGGTCCGTTGTGGAGCTTGCGGAGGGTTTTGATTTTGATTCCTCCACCCTTGGTTGTAACAGGGCGGCCTATAAGGTGGAACTTGTTGCTTCGGTTGAAAGTTTTGTTGAGTAGGCCCCCTCGGTGGATAGTTTTGTTGTTGGGGTGGTGGTGGTCGAGCTTGTTGAGGTAGTGGTTGTGGCGGGTTCAAAGCTCCTTCATTGTTGGCATAGGAGAATCCGGGATGATTTCTTGCGGCCGGATTGGACCAATACCCTTGGTTCCCCGCAACATATTGTACTTGCTCCAAGGATCCTTCTCCTTGCTCTCCTCCCGAGTACATGGCTTGAGATTGGTCTTGCCAATCACACATTTGGTTGGTTGGAGCGGAGCTGGAAGGGCTTCCTTGGGGCTCCGTGATGAACTTCTCCAATCTCTCCACCACCTTATGGAGAGAATCAAATTTGCTCGTGAGCTCCGCTACGGTCTTCACCTCGTAGATGCTAGTTGGCTTTAAGGAGGACGTGGAGTGTCCTCGCTCATCGCCCCATTGTTGGTTATTTGAGGCCATCTCCTCAATTAGGGCCGTAGCTTCTTCGGGAGTCTTTGACAAGATTGCACCATTCGCCGCGGCATCAATAATTTGTTTGGTCCCCGGTTGGAGACCGTTGTAGAAGCTATGAACTAGCTCCCAATCTTCTATACTGTGGTGCGGGCATTGATGCTGCAAATCCTTAAAACGCTCCCAAGCTTCATAGAGCGTCTCCTGTGGTCCTTGCTTGAAGGACATGAGAGCGCTCCGGATCTTCACCGTCTTGGATGGCGGATAGAATTTGTCAATAAATGCACCCGCTAACTCGTCCCAAGTGGTGAAGACTCCGTCCGCCTGCGTCCTCAACCAATAGAGTGCCTTGTCCTTAAGCGTGAAGGGGAAGAGACGCAGTCTGATAGCATCGATGGAGACCCCCGGCATCTGGAATGTGGCGCACTTTGACAAGAATAGTTGGATGTGGTAGTGGGGGTTCTCATGGGCGTTCCCATGAAATGGGTCTTGTTGCATCAAAACCACCAATCCAGTCTTCAGCTCGAAGTTCTTGTCAGCCGCCAACTGCGGCACGGCAACGAGGTAGTAGAAGAGGTCTTAGGCCGAAGCCTATCGCGAATAGAAATTATCCTCGCCATCCTTGCCGCCAATTCTTCAGGAGTTTCCGGGTTGGTCATATACCTCCCTTCCGGATCTTGTCTTCTTTCCGCTCTAAGCCTCCGCGCGGTACGTTCGATCTCGGGATCAAATAATAAAGCTTCAGGGTCCGCCGTAGATCTCGTGTACATGCACAGGGGAAACAGAGTTTCAAAGAAATGGTTAGCACCGTGGAAGGGTTAGGTAAGAAGTAAGAAATAAAAATAATGATAATAGTAATAAAAAAATAGCTAGGGTGAGAAAGAATCAAACGCAATCGCCTCCCCGGCAACGGCGCCAAAAACTTGATCGCTCCGGATATACACCCAAAGAACGGTTGTAGTTTTACCGCAAGTGCACGGTGTAGCAGCAAGCGGGTATCGAACACAGGGAGGACGAATGACTGTGCTTGCTCCGAATCAACCTGGCTATTTGAGAACAGAGAAAATTGCCTTGGGCGATCCTGTCACAATCGTCAGACAAATGTGCGAAATATCAAATCAAATAAAGAACGTCTAGGGAATGGGGAATTCCCGCTACTCACCGTATTTCATAAATGTGGTTCGTCGGTATCGAAATTGCTAGAATGAGAATTCGGATGAACTAGTTGCAACTGAATGTAGAACCAAGCTCACGCTCTCGCGCTGTTGCCGGTCTATAGCTATCCTAGGTTTGGGTCCAATCTCTTGCAAACCCTAGCCTAGGGAAGCTAGCATTAGGATCAACATCATCGTCCAATCGCGCACCGAGCCCAATCTCTTGCAAACTCGGTCCACAATCTAAATTAGGATAGTTCCTACCCGTCCAATCTCTTGCAAACGGGTATTGGCACGGAATCGCAATCGGAAATCCTAGTATCGGTCCAATCTCTTGCAAACCGATACTTCGAAAATCCGATTCCAACCCAATTCGGATTTCTAGGGCTTCCTAACAAATCGGGATCCAATCTCTTGCAAATCCCAATTGATATGAATTCCTAGCTATCCGTAGTAAATCGATCCCGATCTAATCCCTAAGAGCAATTCTAGCTCAATTTCTACCAATTCATCACAAATAAGAAATAGGGCTTGTAGGGTTCATCCCCACGCCCCAAGACGTGGAGACTACTCACAAATCATAGCAATAGCACAAAAATAATCGATGAAATAAGCAATAGAATTCATCACAAAAATGATATAAAAAATAAAAATAGAATTTTTAGGGAAGAGAGATGCAAACCAATGGAGTTCTTCAATTTAATCCAACAAAAATCCAAGTTTTTCCTCTTCTCCAATCACAATAATAAAGCTAAAAATTAATCTAAAAAGCTGCAAAAAATCTAAGAGATGGCTCTCTAAACTAGGGTAAAAACAGGGCTTAAATAGCCCCAAAAATCGTCCAAAAATCGTGACCAAAATACCCCTGCACAGCCTGTTTTCCGCAGTTTTCGCTACAGGCAGCGCATCGCACTCGGCCGAGTGACAAAAGTCGCTCGGCCGAGTGAAAACCCTGCAATTTTCCAGAAAGTCGGGGCTTTCAGGGGTCTTCAGTTCGGAGGCGGCTCGGCCGAGTGAGTTGTCGTCACTCGGCCGATGACTTCACTGCACTCGGGCGGACGGGATTCTCCACTCGACCGAGTGGGTCTTCTGAAGTTCAGGCAGCCGAAAAAAAGAAACTTCGATGTTTTGGAAGGGCTTCGTCTGGACGCCACTCGGGCGGACGTGGGATCGTCACTCGGCCGAGTGGGTCTTCTGTGCTCGGCCGAGTGCACAGGTAACTCGTGTCTGAACTGGTCGGCCGAGCAGTGTCTCGCTGGTCGGCCGAGTGGCTCCTCCACTCGGCCGAGTGGGACACAAAAAATGCCCAATCTGATTGTTTTGGCCTCCTCGTCGCTCCTGCGACGTCCATTCTTCTTCCGCTCCTCTCCAACAGCAAAATACCCCTCGGGGAAGTCGTTGGTGACCGTCTAGAGTAAGCGCATCTCGGGATCATTCCAAATCGCGCCAAATCACCTGAAATGCGACAAAAACAACAAATCGTGAAAAGCATCGCAATATCGTCGATATATCGTGAAAAACATGATTTGGGCGATCCAAATGGCACGCAAACATGCGGAAAAAAGGTGTAAAATAAGGAGTGATCACCACCCCTTAGCATCTTTAATTCGGGATATCAGAGAGATGAAGAAAAAAGAATGGGAGGTTTGTATTCAGCATATCCTGAGAGAGAGGAATTTTGTGGCAGACGGTTTGACGGAAATTGGTACGCAGTTGGAGGAAGTCTTCATGGTCCATTCACACCCTCCTGAGATTATTTTGAAGATATTGGTAGCTGATGCTCAGGGGGCCAGCTATGTGAGAGGCCACATGGCTTTGTAACTCTTTGGTTGTCTGTGTTTTATTTTCATTCTCACCAAAAAAAGAATATAAATAAAGTAATTATTGAAGGTGAAGATATACTTATGTCGAGCTAGGGCAATCAATATGTAAACGTGATTATATCGATTCGTAACGCCGAATATGTCTAACACAACTGATACCGATACTGTAAAACGCCACCCGATAATGGGGTCATAACCGAGATTTGAACATTATCATTGATTGTATTATCATTGAACATACATTTTCCATAATCTCAAAAGTTTTCTCGATTTCAATAAACAACCAAGAACTTAGCTTAAAACCTAAAATTGAACTCAAAATCTAGGTCAACCATACGCACCTTAGTCGCTTACAATTTTAATAAATTTAGAGTTGCCGATGTACCAAGGTGTTGTTCGGGAACACTTGATTGCTTCAGATCTTGTGGAAGTCAAACAGAAAACACTATGGGGGTGAATAGTGTTTACAAACTCTTTATAAAAACTTCTACATTTTCTGCTTAAGAAATCACTTTGTATTACCAAAGAGACTCTTAATAAACAAACTACACGTACTTGCAAATAATATGAATAAGATTACCAGCGGTATATGAAATACTTACAAAAAGAATCAACCATAAATAGCAACACAAACAAAGCATTTTATTGTAAGGATCGCCGTATCCTTGCAATACCAACAACAACACACTAGAGGGGGTGAATAGTGTAATGGCAATAAATTGTCCAATTAAAATTAAATTTGCAAATGCGGAATAATAAATGCAAGAGGAAATAATTGACACAATCAATCCAAACGCAAACACAAGATTTTACCCTGGTTCCCCAAACATGGGTACGTCCAGCCACACCAATATTCACTATAATCCCGTAAAGAGAAGTGAATACAAACCCCACAAAGGGATACCTCACCAAGAGGATTTTGCCCTACACAAGGACTCAACCAACCCTATACAAGGGTCAAACTCCCACCTAAAGAATTACTAACTCCCACTCAGAGAATTAGGGTTAGCCCTACACTAGGACACCAAACTCCCACTAAGAGAGTTACTCCCACAAAGAGAGTTATTCCCACTAAGAGAATATCCTAATCCCACTAAGAGATAAACTCCCACAAAAAGAGAAAGACTAATTCCCACAAAGAGAATTAGTGTTACAAGAATCACCAAGTAAAATAAATACTCTTACATATGCCTTGAGATGCTTACTCATAGATGAATACAAGGCATGGAAGAGGATCTCCAAGTGTTGAGATTGGCTTGAAAGCACTTGGGTGATTTCCCTTGAGCTTGAGTTCAATGTATGAAGAGGAATGAGAGCTAAAAGAGGGAAATGAGAGAGTTTGAGAGTGGCTTTTCAATCTCTAAACTATTTGCAATAGCATCAAGAAGTTCTAATCATATCAGCGCTCTCATATATATAGGAAGCCTATATCAGCCCTCAAACCCCAAGAAAACAGCTAAAAACAAAAAGCTGCAACGGCTAGTTTCTGGGTAGAAACGTCACTTTTAGTCGACTGATGAACAAATGACAGTCGACTGTCTAACAACTAGAAAATATACAATGACTATAATCTGAGCCACGACAGTCAACCGATGAAGTTGATACAGTCGACTGTGAACAGGACGGGCGCCTGTAAAACCTTCAGCAGGCGACTACTGCAGGGAATGGAGTAACAGAGAGCTGTACTCTTTCTCTAGATAAGCAAATAGACGACTGGTGACAAGTCGACTGTCGACTGTAAAATAGCCAGGCAACTGTAAACCCTTCAGCAGTCGTCTGCTGCATGAGATGGAGAAAAACAGAGAGAGGCAGTATATGCACTTACGCTACTCAGACGACTGTTGACCAATTCACACGCGATTGTAAATATACAGGTGACTGTAAACTGAGCATCATTCGACTGATGTGAAAAGCTCAAGTAGAGTCAATAGAAATGTTGACTTGAGCTGTGCATTACAGTCGACCGTAGAAGGATTGACAGGCGACTGGAAATCACCCAGTCGACTGTGAATCCTTCAGCAGGCGACTGAAGGAGAACCAGAGACTCCAAATGAGTCTTTGGTCAAGATGATCCTATTTTGTTGGATTCTATGATAATCTTAAGACTCACTAAGATGGTTAAATGCATGTGCATGTATGAGTAGACCATCTATCAAGGCATTACATTAACCTAGACTCAAATAAGAGAGAAAGCAATAAAGGATATATTACATAGATTACATTGCTTTCCTTAGAGTCTATGTCTTTAATCTTGATGTCTTGATGCTCCCCATCATGTCCAAGCTTTGGCACCCCTTGAGTCCAAGCTTTGGCCCTTCTCCACTTGATGTCCATCCTTGCACCAAGTGTTTAGTCTCCAAAAATGATATTCTTGAAATGTAACTATGAGACTAAAACAAGAGAGTCATTAGCAACACCATAATGTTGTGATCATCATCAAAATAACATTGGTATGAAACACCAATACTCAACAATCTCCCCATTTTTGATGATGACACACATTATGTAAAACATAAAGAAATAAAGCACAATGCTAAAGAGCTCTCCCTACTTATATGCACCAAGTGTAGAATGAGATACACAATAGTAATACTCATTATACCAAATGAAATAATGAGACAACATGGTGACATATAATAGGTAGACATGGATTACATAAACCAATTGTAATAGACAATATCATGCAAACATGAATGGTTTATACAATCACATATATCTCTCCCCAAAGATATATCTCTACTCAAATGCATATGTAAGAAATACAAGAATCATATTTACATAATGTATATATCTCTCCCCCTTGACATCGTCAAAAAGGCGGACATCATAAATATCCCCCTTTGTCATCTTTAATCAAAGATGTGACAATATGCAAGATATAAGGAGATGTATTGTCACGCCCCGCTGCCCAAAATAAGGAGGGTCGGCGTGACAAGCCGCGGTATTAAAGTACCAAGCGCTAAAGTGCACACCAAATGTCACGCAGGCCACTGCAAACGCTGAGGAAACACAGGCAGTAAAGTACAGTCTGAAATGAAAACAGAACAGTACAGCTCCAACACAGAAGGATAGTACAAGGCACTACAACGCAGGCAGCAAGGTAAAGAACGACGAACAGAGCATCACAGAGCATAGCTACTACACGTCCAGTACCGTACAAGTCCACTGTACAACCCCAATAGCAAAAGATCCCACAAAAGTATAACTCAACCCTACGGAGTACAAAGGGAACATGGGTACAACACTACACACACACACACACACACACACACACACATAAAAGACTACACCACGCGACCCACACTAACCACAAAAACTACGGACCCTGCTGAGACGAGCTGCCCTCCGGGGTCTCCACTCCCGGACCCACCGCCTGAGAACTAGTACCTGGACCTGTAGGGGGAAGGACACGTCACAGCGTGTCCAGTAGGAACTCCACAACTCTACCACTCTAATCATAGGGCACAACAAGGAAGCACAACAAGGAAAAGGCATCACATTCTAGAGTTACTGTTTGTTGTTGTTAGTTTTCATGCATGAATTCAAAACCTCAGTAACGGGTCAGACATCGGGGACTGGACCTCACCCGGTAAGGTGGGTGGAATGCTATGACTTCCCGAGAAAAGCTCTTACGAAAGAAGCCGTTCACTAACACAACCAACTCAACCACAACCGCACCACTCCCTGTCGATGAGGGCTCGTCAGGAGTGGCCCACAACTCCGCAGTCCATCCACGCATGCTCACTCGTTACCTTGGGTTCCCCAACCCCTCCTAGGGCAGTCACCCACTACGAGTGGAACGAGACCACCCTAGGTTGTCTTTTTAGCTAATCTTTAATCCTAGCGTATTAAGCATGTACAATGAAACATGTAAATGTTGTCCAGAATTCATTCTTTCCATCGGGATGTTCACCACAAAACTTACATGCAATATTAGCCATGAACATAAACATCCATTTCCAAAACTTGCCACATAAGTAGTATAACCCAAGGCAGACACTTTAATACTGAAGCATCTACATTAGCGATATTGAGCAATGATATCTGAACAAAGAGATAAACCAAAACAAAAATCTATCAACTAACAACTAATTCAAATTGCTGTTCTGTCACCAACAGCCACATTTAGAGAGGGTTAACTACCATTTCTAATGCAAATTTGGTAAAACTCCTCAAATGAAAGTTGTAAATATGGAAGTTCTGGGTTCACATAAAAAATTTTATCTAAAAATATGAGGTACATGATTTATGGTGAATTATCTTGTGAAAACTGTCAGTTCTGTTTTTCAGACAGCTTTCTGGGTCTGTCTTTATGGCCAATTTTAGGCCGTTTTCAGTCAGAATTTCGAAAGGTAATCACTCTGGTAAAGTTTTAGAAAAACTCATTAGCTTTCCAACGAGACTAAGATCATAAATTTCCAATATGTATACAGGTCGTGAGCTTCGTTTTGCTAAACTGTGAACAGGTTGACAGAATTACAGACAGGTTGTGAAGAATTAATTTTTACCCTAACTTCCAGTTCAAATTGGAAAAAGTTGTGAACATGAAAGTTGTTCATAACTATGAATTAAACAACATATAAAATATTTGGAGCATTCCTAGTAGCCATTTAATCCCATCATTCAGCTAAAGTTTCATCAAATTTCATGCATGCAACAAGATTCCTAGTTCTACAACATGCTTCCCAAAATTTCAGAGAAAACTCATACATATAAGATGCTTTCCATCATCTATAATTAGAGAAGGAGGGTGAAGAGTTCCTACCTCGTTGGAGCTTCAAGAATGGTTGATGGTTTGAGTAGTAGCCCTCTCCTAGCTTAGATCCTTCTCCTTCTCCTTCTCCTTCTCCTCCTATTCATCATCATCATCTTCTTTTTCTTTCTTTTTTTTTCCCTTGGCTAATTTCAGCCATGGGCTGAAAAAAAATGGAGAGAGGGGGAGAGAAAGGGATTTAGGAGAGGGGAGTGGGGTGGGGGGTTATGGTGTAGGGTGAGGGGAGAGATGGGGGGTTAGGTATACTTTGGTATGGCAAACTTATTGCCATACTCTCTTTTTCTTTTCATTTTCTTTTTTTTTATTTTTTTTCCTCTCTCTCTCTTTTTCAAATTAGCCCTCCTAATTACAAGTTTGCCATTGCAAATATCTTACTTCCCTTTTTCACAATAACCCCTTCACTTAAAGAAATTTTCCTTAAGCCCAATCTTGCAATGATACCCTCATTTGGGTATAAATGAAAAATCGAGGGGCAATTTGCAAATCTCTCCATTCCCCGGGATTGGTGTGCACATGTACGAAAAACTTGGGTCAATTTAACGATTACTTAGTATTTGCACAATAGGGTTGTTACACTCTACCCTCCTTAGAAAAATTTCCGTCCTCGGAAATTTAGCAAAATCAGGAGAGCAATTATTTACACACAATACCCAACAACTGCAGAAATATAAGATACAACAGTCATTGCTCAAACAGGTACGGGTATTTCTCTTGCATCTCATCTTCTCGCTCCCAAGTTGACTCTCCCGGAGACTCTTGCTGCCACATGACCCGCACCAAATCAATGGTCTTCTTCTTCAACATATTCTGTCTCCGGTCCAAGATAGCCACTGGTTGCTGCTCATATGTGAGATCCGGTCGTACTTCTATCTCTGAGAAATCTACGTGTTTGGGATCTCCCACATATCTTTTGAGTTGAGACACATGGAAGACATTATGCACACCTTCGAGTACCGGTGGCAATGCTAGCTTATACGCAACTTCACCGACCTTAGCAAAAATCTCAAACGGACCAATGTACCTAGGACTCAGCTTCCTATGCTTGCCAAATCGGATAGTCCCACGAATCGGTGAAATCCTTAAGAATACGTAATCCCCTGGCTGAAATTCCAAGGGTCTCCACTTTGTATCAGCCCAGTGCTTATATCGGTCCTGTGTGATGCGCAGATTCTCTCTGACTGTTCGCACCACATCTGTTGTTGCCGATACCAAGTCTGGTCCTTAAAAATCTCTGTCTCCAATGTCATCCCAACTTAAAAGAGACCTACACTGCCTTCCATACAGAGCTGCGAAGGGAGCCATGCCAATACTTGCTTGATAGCTGTTATTGTATGCGAACTCGACTAGATGCAAATGGTCTTCCTACGTACCATTGAAATCAAGAATACATGCTCGCAGCATATCTTCAAGAATCTGAATGGTTCTTTCTGACTGTCCGTCAGTCTGAGGATGATACGAAGTACTGAAATTCAGACGCGTCCCCAGACTAGCCTATAAACTCTTCCAGAAATGTGAGGTGAATCTGCTATCCCTATCGGATACTATACTTACTGGGACCCCATGCAACCTCACAATCTCATCCATGTACCTCTTAGCCAGATTCTCTGTTGACTGTCCAACTCGGAACGGAATAAAATGTGCCGACTTGGTCAATCGATCTATGATGACCCAAATCGCATCATTGCCCTTGGGGGTTCGAGGTAAACTGGTCACAAAGTCCATGGTCACACGCTCCCACTTCCATTCTGGAATGGGGAGAGGCTGTAACAATCCCGCAGTTCTCTGGTGTTCAGCCTTCACCTGCTGGCAAACCAAGCAGGACGCCACACTCTTGGCTACGCTCTTCTTCATTCCTGACCACCAATAATACTGCTTCAAATCTCAGTACATTTTGGTCCCTCCAGGATGGATGGAATATGGGGAACTATGTGCCTCCTTCAATAGTTCTCCCCGAATCTCGCCACTTGGCACACAAACCCGATCCCCAAATCTCAACGATCCATCTTCGTGAACACGAAAAATCGGTCCGAAGTCCAGCTTCCACCTGCTCTCGAATCCTCTTCAACTTAGCATCCCCTGACTGGGCTGCCTTAATCCTGTTCACCAAATCAGACTGGATCTGCAGTCCCATCATAACAGTCTTATCTCCTGGGAGTACAACTTCTATTCCCATCTGTCGGATTGCCCATCGAAGTTATGGTTGAGAGGTTAGCTTCATTACGGCGGGTAATCTACTAAGAACATCTGGCACCACATTCACCTTCCCAGGATGGTATAGCAGATCGATGTCATACTCAGCCATTAATTCCAACCATCGTTGTTGTCTCATATTAAGCTCTTTCTGAGTGAACACATACTTTAGACTCTTATGGTCAGTGTATATCTTCACGTGTTCACTTAGCAAGAAATGTCTCCACAATTTCAAAGTCAGGATCACTGCTGCCAATTCCAGGTCATGAGTGGGATAGTTCAGTTCATGCTCCTTCAACAATCTGGAAGCATATGCCACCACTCGCCCGTGCTGATGAAGGACACAGCCTAGTCCTCTGCCAGACGCATCACAGAAAACTTCAAATCCACCCGAACGGTCAAGGATAGTTAAGATAGGAGCAGTGGTTAACAGACGCTTCAGCTCATTAAACGCACGCTGGCATTCATCCAACCAGACATACGCAACATCCTTCTTCATCAGATGAGTCAAGGGCGAGGCAATCTTCGAGAAATCCGTAATGAACTTCCGATAGTATCCAGCCAACCCCAAAAAGCTTCGAATCTCTGTGACTGTCCGAGGTATAGGCCAACTTTCTACAGCGACAGCCTTCTCAGGATCAACAGACACTCCATCTCCAGAGACTATGTGCCCAAGAAATGCAACCTTGGTCAACCAAAATTGGTACTTGCTGAACTTAGCGTACAATCGGTGCTGCCTGAGAGTACTCAAAACTACCCGCAGATGCTCAGCATGTTCATCTTCATTCTTCGAGTAAACCAGGATGTCATCGATGAATACTACCACAAACGTATCTAAATACTCGAAGAAGACTTGATTCATCAGCCTCATGAAAGTAGCTGGGGCATTCGTCACTCCAAAAGGCATCACCAGAAACTCATATTGACCGTATCGTGTACGGAATGCGGTCTTCGGAACATCAGATTCCCGCACCTTCACTTGGTGATACCGACTTCGCAAATCTAGCTTCGAATACACCCAGGATCCACCAAGCTGATCGAAAATATCATCGATTCGGGGAAGGGGATACTCATCCTTCATTGTCACCTTATTCAATTCTCGATAATCGATGCACATTCTCCGAGATCCATCCTTCTTGTTCACAAGCAACACCGACGCTCCCCACGGTGACACACTTTGATGAATCAATCCCCAATCTGATAGGTCAGTCAACTGATTACGAAGCTCGGCTAACTCCGATGGGGCCATACGGTATGGAGCATTCGTTATCGGTTGAGTACCCGGAATCAGATCAATAGTAAACTCTAGGGATCTATCTGGGGGTAACCCAAAGATATCATCTGGAAAGATGTCGGGAAATTCTTCAACAACCCTTGGTAACATGGGCTCTGCTTCCATGTCCAAATACTCCATGACCGTAGCTCGAAACTTCAAGGGCTCAAGCTCACTACTACCATCCCAAAACTCAAACTCTGGATGATCAGGGATCTGAAAAAACTATCCTCCTTAGTCTACAGTCTATGTGAGCATAGAACATCCCCAACCAATCCATCCCAAACACTGCCTCATAGTCGGGTAACTCAATCACTAAAAAGTCTGCATACAACTCTCGTCCCCCAATCTCAACTGGACAGTTCCGTATCCCAGAAACACTACAAATAACCCCATTTCCGGTGTGAACATTTCAACTAGCAGCAAAGGTGTCAACTACTATAGAGTGTTGTGTCACAAACTTCTTTGACAGAAAACAATGTGACCCTCCAGTGTCAAATAAGGACATAGCAGGGTAGGAGGCTACTCTAACAATACCTAAAGTATCACAACAATAAAACTTAGCCAACTAGCTAAATAGAATAACTGAGGCTCAAATCTAATAGACTGCAGAGGGGCAAGATTCATACCGGTGATCACTCGACTAGCAC
>CM061142.1:191361473-191582722 GCA_030789695.1 Scilla litardierei
AGCTAGTTCATAGCTTCTACAACGGTCTCCAACCGGGGACCAAACAAATTATTGATGCCGCGGCGAATGGTGCAATCTTGTCAAAGACTCCCGAAGAAGCTACGGCCCTAATTGAGGAGATGGCCTCAAATAACCAACAATGGGGCGATGAGCGAGGACACTCCACGTCCTCCTTAAAGCCAACTAGCATCTACGAGGTGAAGACCGTAGCGGAGCTCACGAGCAAATTTGATTCTCTCCATAAGGTGGTGGAGAGATTGGAGAAGTTCATCACGGAGCCCCAAGGAAGCCCTTCCAGCTCCGCTCCAACCAACCAAATGTGTGATTGGCAAGACCAATCTCAAGCCATGTACTCGGGAGGAGAGCAAGGAGAAGGATCCTTGGAGCAAGTACAATATGTTGCGGGGAACCAAGGGTATTGGTCCAATCCGGCCGCAAGAAATCATCCCGGATTCTCCTATGCCAACAATGAAGGAGCTTTGAACCCGCCACAACCACTACCTCAACAAGCTCGACCACCACCACCCCAACAACAAAACTATCCACCGAGGGGGCCTACTCAACAAAACTTTCAACCGAAGCAACAAGTTCCACCTTATAGGCCGCCCTGTTACAACCAAGGGTGGAGGAATCAAAATCAAAACCCTCCGCAAGCTCCACAACGGACCGATTTCGAAACTAGAGTGGAGGCGTTCATGGTCGAGCAAAATAAGGTGAATGCTACTTTGAAGGCGGGGCAAGACTCTCTTAATACCGTAGTGGCTCAAATATCGGAGCAATTAGCGTTGCTCAATCGAAACACTCAACGATTGCCGGCGCAACCGGAGCAAAACCCACGGGGCAACACCGGCCATATCAACGCCGTAGTTGCCGTTACTACTAGAGGCGGGAAGGACACCACCCCCGCTATGATTCCTACCGAGGAGGCCGTGGAGGAAAGCTTGGAGCCGATTGAGCCGATAGTTGAAGTTGAAAAGGAGAAGGAGCCACAAGATAAGGAGAAATCTAGGGCGGAGCAATTAATTGAGGAAAGGCGCTTCATGCCACCGGTCCCATTCCCCCAAAGGCTCGCTAGAGCGAAAATGGAGAAAAGGCTAGCGAAATTTCTCGAGTACCTAAGAGGAGTTAGCCTTAACATCCCCTTCCTTGACGCCATCGTCGAGATCCCCACGTATGCTAAATTTTTGAAGGACTTGATTTCGGGGAGGAAAAGGAAGGAGAAGATCATGCTAGCCGAGGAGGGCTCTTGGTTCACCAAGAGAGAGAAGGGGCCGTCAAAATTCAAAGATCCGGGGAGTTTTCGGATTCCTTGCACCTTGGGCGGCGTTCCTCTTCAAAAGGCGTTGGTAGATCTTGGGGCTAGTGTGAGCCTCATGCCCCTCTCCATGTTCTTAAAGCTAAACACCGGGACAAAGTTGAAGCCCACCGACATGCGCATTCAATTAGCCGATGGACGGATAACAAGGCCGGTGGGGATCGCCGAAGACATACCGCTACAAGTCCCGGGTGGAATATGCTTGCCATGTGACTTCGTGATCATGGACGTTAAGGAGGAGGGAGACACCTCGTTGATACTTGGACGCCCGTTTCTCGCCACCGCCGCCGGAGTCATCGTCGACGTGCGCGAAGGTACCTTAACCTTAAACGTCGGAAACATCGAGGTGGAGCTCCACATTCCTAAGGCTATGAAGCATATGCCTTATCACGAGGAACTCGACTACATGGACCTCCTTGATGAGGTGATAGAGGAGGCGATTCCTCACTCAATTGGCGCCCTTTTTGATGAAGATTTTGAAGAAGGCCCGGATTTAGGCCATGAAGAGAATAAAGATGATTCCCCCGACTTCTCCGCTGAAGAAGATGAAGGCGACGCTGATGTCGCAAGGATTCGAGAGCTCTGCAAGCTCTCGAAATTAAAGTCTCCAAAGGAAGCCCCGCCGGCACGGAAATCGGCATCACCGGCAAAACCGTTGACCGGAGCAAATGCTAGCTTGGGGGAGCCTCCCCCCAACACTATTCGAGATAGGAGACCACCGAGGGAGAACGCGCCGCCGCCACATCCAAATCCAAGCGCGCTCCCCGGAAAGTTTGATGGGTGCATCTCATATGCGCCAAACATCCCGCATTGATTGAAAATTATAGGGGGTCGAGCTCACGACCTTAAACGAGCGCTTGTCGGGAGGCAACCCGACGGTTTTTGCTTTATTTTTACTTTTTCCTTTATTTTCTTTTTAGAAATTTTTGGTGTTTTGAGTCGTTCGCCCAAAAATTTTGTGATAACGGGTCCTATTTTTCTTGACAGGAGAGGAGATAGGTAGATCCATCTTGAGGAGGATGAACGAGTCGACGAGGAGCGCCCCAAGAAGGCGCTCGACGCTTAGGAGGAAGATGAAATCGATTGGAGAAAGAAAGACGGAGTTTAGAGCCAAAACGAAGACAAACAGCAGAACACAAGGCTCACTCGGCCGAGTATACTAGTCACTCGGCCGAGTACACAAGTTCGTCCGGCCGAGCCACTCACGAACGAGGGAAGTCTGCTGCACCCAACTCTCTGTTTATTTTCTTGATTTCGATATAACTGCTACTCGTCCGAGTATATATGTTCACTCGGCCGAGTGAAACGGATACCCTCCTAGGGCGAGTCATGCCGAGTAGCTTGAGTCACTCGGCCGAATGGACTTACTCCACTCGGCCGAGGCTGGCAAAGCCACTCGGCCGAAGCGATAGCGGGGAGGAAATTTTCATTGGCCTCGCTCGGCCGAGTGACTACGTCACTCGGCCGAGTCGTAACTTTTTTATATATATGGGGCGAGGGGGCACAGTTTTCGAAATCGCAAAACCCCAAACCGCCCGCACCCCTTCAGCTTCCCTCGCCCGATCGCTTCGCCCGACCCCTCGCTCGCCCGACCAGCACCGCCCCGCCACCCGCCCGGCCCGCCACCGCCGGCCGAGCACCGCCGACGCCTTGCCCGAGTCGCCGCCGGCGGCCGACTGTCCGATCACCTCCGGTACCCCTGTTTTCGCCGTTTTCTCCTCTTTTCGTGTATTTCTTGAGGATCCATGTGCTAAACGCCCCCCTAACCCAAATCAATTTCTATATCTATCCATTATACCCCTATTGCTCCATACATTTTGATTATTACTCGCTGATATCGCTTTTTCATGCGCAGGTTGCTTTTTGGAGCTTAGGGGAGCTCAGGGGAGCTTCTACGGGCTGTTCTGGACTTCGTGGAGGCGCGGACTTCGCACGCTTCCACTGCTTAGCACTCGCGGCGTGTTTGGGTATACTCTTTCCATTCTTTTTGCACACGCCACACTTTTCACGTTTTTCGGCGCGTGCTCGGGGCCGATATGCCGCCCCGGACACGGCCGCGGTCGAAGAGAGCTTCCGCCAAGCGGAAGCGGTCGGATGATGCCGGCCCCTCCCACGAGTTGGAGGACTCTCCTCCACCGTCCCCCCGCACACCCAGCACAGCCTGCAGGCCCCGCACACCCCGCACAGCCTGCAGTGCACCCTCAGCCCGCACAGCCTCTCCCCGCCGACCCACAGCCACCACCACCGGCTCCACTGGTCGGGCCGCTCGGGATTACGTTCCGAGACGACGCACACCGCGCCGTCTTTGAGCGTATCTCCCAGCGCTCGATCGTACCCTCCAGGTTTGCACACCTCACTGACCTAGGACGCCTGGGGGTACTAGAGGGGATGCTCACGTTGTACGACAACGTGGGCTGGCGAGATTTTCTGCAGGTGTCGGCGGATACTTTTACCCGCCCGACACTTGAGGTTTTGAGCTCGATCGCCCGGACCGATGAGGGATGCTCATTCCGGTTCATGGATCGAGAGTGCCAGGTCACTCTCGATATGATGAGAGCATTCTTCTCGTGGTCCGCCGTCCCCCGGAGCCGATCGCGGTTACGGCCCCACCCATATCCCCCCACCTTCCTTCGACGCCGGTGCCTTCTGGGCCCGGATTACAGGCCACCATGCCGCCTTTGACCCTAGTAGGGCCAAGGCCTCGGCCATTGTCCACCCCTGCCTACGCATTGCCCAGCGCCTCATGGCGACCACCTTTTTGGCCAGGTATGAGCCGGGCATGATGTCTACGCCAGAGCTCTACATGCTCTATGCGATGACACGACCCAGAGCTCTATCTAGGGATGGACACGAGCTTGTCCCCGCCGTCGTGATCGACATTGCGGCTTGGTTTTTAGACCGCATCATTGTATCGGTGGGCGCTCGCTCACCGATCTGCTGCGGCGGTCTGATCACCGTGCTTACCATGATGACCGGTGAGGACCTACCTGACGACTTGCGACGCGTCCAGGGCCCCACTTCTCTGTCGATAGACGTTATGGCCCGGATGAAGATGCTTCGTCCGCATGGCGAGCGTCACTGGGTCTGGTTGCACGGCCCTTTCGGTGCCGACTACATGATTCTCCCGAGCCCTGCTCAGACACAGATTGCACCAGCCCACGTCGACTGGCTCCCGGCGATGGATGTTCTCATCCCCGCCGCCTACGTGCTCGAGGCCGAGGAGGCCGAGCAGGCCCACGCTGCCCAGGCTGCCCCCGCAGATCCTGCTGCACACCCTGCCGAGCCTGCCGCCGACCCTGTTGACCCAGTGGCCCCTCAGCCCATACCAGATGTTTCCGCTGCTCCTGACACCGCTGTCGGTGTCGAGAGTACTTTTGCTGAGCCCACTCCCACCACTGTCACCACTTCTGAGGCTGTCCCCACCACTCCCACTGCCACCTCTGGCCCTCTGTCCGTGGAGCCTCTTTGCTCCGCACTCCCCGAGCGCCCGCCGACCTTTGTCGAGAGTGGAGAGCCCTCGTTTGCCGCGGTCGTGGAGACCATGGCTAGCATGATCTCCGCTGGGGTTGCGCCTTTTGGTCCACACACTTCCGCCCCAGCGGTAGTTACCTCTGTCTCCACCCCCCGCTGTATTTTCCGAGAGTGTCGTGGCGTCTGTCCACACTTCTGTGCCACTGACCTCTCTGGCCGCCTCGTTGCCACCTTTGCACACTTCTTTCGCTGCCGCTGCCTCCTCTTCCCACCAGCCGGTGCCCCGGCCTCACACTGAGGCCAGGCCCACATTTGCAGGCGCGGCACCTTTTGTCCCCTTCCCTGCTGAGCCCGTTACATACTGCACTCGCGTACGCCAGCCTCGCCCTGCACAGCCTAGACCGGTGCGTCCCTCTGCACCACCCCCGCCCGACACTGTACTGCAGAGCATACGTGCTCTTGAGTTGGCGGTGAGTGGTCTTAGAGGTGACCTTAGGACCCTGTCCTCCACCGTCTCTACGATGGCTGGACGCTTCGAGCTGATCCCCCAGATCCACTACTGCCTTACACAGGTCTTGGAGCATCTCCCACGCGTACCCCCACCCACCCAGCAGGTTCCCACACACACTTCCACACACACTAGACCTGCTTCCACTTCCACGCCCACCCCAGCTCAGCAGCCTACACCACCACCACCACCTCCTCCGCCTCAGGACGGAGACGGCGCAGCACCACCTTCTTAGGCACCCTTGATGCCTTGATCAATTCCTGCCGTTGTGCTGCCCGTTTCTGCTGGGTCCTGTTGCACTTTTTGTCCACCCCCCCTCCCCTCACTTATTCTGGTATTCTTTTTTTGATCATATCTTTTTATATCTATTCTGGGAGAGAGGGAGAGTTTTTGGCGACACTTATATCTATGTATCACTCCTATCTGTGCATGCATCATGTCCGCATCATATTTTCATTTCTTTTCTTTTTACTTTTTTTTTCTTTTCATTTTTCCATGCATGCATCCTCACTTGCCCCTCACATTACTTGTCTCTCGGTGTGCCACACTATGCACATTGAGGACACTGTGCCATTTAGCTTGGGGGAGTGAGTTCTCACGTTCCTTTTTCGATTTGCCACCTTTATCTTTAGTTTTTCACACCACTTTTTCTTCGCTTTTGCACTTATTTTTCATCACTTTTCTTTTATTTTGCCATGCATCACGTTTTTCTTATTTTCCTGTGTGCCGCATTGCATAGTTTCTATTTTCCCTTTATCTTTATTTCTTTTTCATCTCATGCTAGAGATGACTTTTCTGTGATGATGATGACGTTGGATTTAGCTTATTCTATATGCATGCTATATTTGTCATGTCTTAGGTTTTATTTCAGATATCAGATGCTATGACTTGCTTTGCATTTAGAATAGTAACCCACACCTTTTTCCGCATGAAAATGGATGAAATTTTATTATTAGCTGAGTCTGAATATTCATGTGTATGCTATCACAGAAAACACACCAAGATTCACGCATTGAATTCTTATATCTGGAGTACTGACTTTCTTTTCCTATATCACTTCTACATGCATGAATTGTACACTTCACTTCAGGATGATTGAATGATGTTAGCTATGATAAATCTGGATTAGTTAGCTTTTTTTTATGATCGAAACTGAGTAGATTAGATTACCCTGCTAAAGTTGTCGTGCATGTCTTATAGAGTGAACCGAGAGTTATATTTATTTCTTTCTCCACAAATCTTGAACATCATTTCTCTACTTTTAAAATCATTGGTGAATCTCCCCTTAGTGATTCTATTTTATGGCATTCTCCCCCGCTACTAATTCCTAGCTCCAAATCTCTTGTTCTAAAAAAAAGAGAGAAAAGACATTCTTGTACATCATTATCTCTCTCTGAGTTGGGATCGTTGTGTATATATTGCTTATTGCAAAAAGAAAAAAAAACAAAAAAACAAAAAAAAACAAAAAAACAAAAAAAAAAGGGGAAAAAAAATCCTCAATAAAAGATCCCATCTCACCTTCTTTCTTTCTTCTTTCTTTTCGTTGCTTTTGGAGCTATGTATAAAAAATGGGAATGTAAATATTTTTTTATGCCACCACGCTTATAGATAAGCTTGGGGAAGGGGATCCATTGATGTGTGAGAGAGTGACTACTTGACATCGCACGACAACCTAGGCTAAGTAATATTCTATACTCGGTGAGATTATTTTTAGTTTTACGAAATCCAGAAATCTAAGCCTAGCGTTCATTACATGAAATCCATACTTTTCTATTCTCCCTACTCTATAGTGTGATACTCTTATACTCCAGATAGAAAGCGTTCAATTGAAAAGTGTGTGATCTGTGATATGTATACCGCTTTAAATGATTCAGACGACGTTAATTTTAAAATTATTCCGTTTTTCATGATTATATCGTTTTTTGTGGGTTTTCTATCTCTATTTGCATTATTATACTATGATATCAAAATAAAATCCTTTGACATGAGTTTTTCATTCGGTGCATGCTATAAGAGTAAGTGAAACCCACGTCCTGAGAAAATGATCTAGCATCCTACCTCTTCGCTTCTTTCTTTCTTCTTTATTTTCATTTCGTTTTCATTCTTCTTCGTTTTTCATTTTTTCATTTTTTTCGCCGTTTTCGTTTTCCGAATCCACCGAGTTCGCCTTTTACTTATCTTCCTCGAGGACGAGTAAGAGGCAAGCTTGGGGGATTTTGATCACTCCTTATTTTACACCTTTTTTCCGCATCTTTGCGTGCCATTTGGATCGCCCAAATCATGTTTTTCACGATATATCGACGATATTGCGATGCTTTTCACGATTTGTTGTTTTTGTCGCATTTCAGGTGATTTGGCGCGATTTGGAGTGATCCCGAGATGCGCTTACTCTAGACGGTCACCAACGACTTCCCCGAGGGGTATTTTGCTGTTGGAGAGGAGCGGAAGAAGAATGGACGTCGCAGGAGCGACGAGGAGGCCAAAACAATCAGATTGGGCATTTTTTGTGTCCCACTCGGCCGAGTGGAGGAGCCACTCGGCCGACCAGCGAGACACTGCTCGGCCGACCAGTTCAGACACGAGTTACCTGTGCACTCGGCCGAGCACAGAAGACCCACTCGGCCGAGTGACGATACCACGTCCGCCCGAGTGGCGCCCAGACGAAGCCCTTCCAAAACATCGAAGTTTCTGTTTTTCGGCTGCCTGAACTTCAGAAGACCCACTCGGCCGAGTGGAGAATCCCGTCCGCCCGAGTGCAGTGAAGTCATCGGCGGAGTGACGAAAACTCACTCGGCCGAGCCGCCTCCGAACTAAAGACCCCTGAAAGCCCCGACTTTCTGGAAAATTGCATGGTTTTCACTCGGCCGAGCGACTTTTGTCACTCGGCCGAGTGCGATGCGCTGCCTGTAGCGAAAACTGCGGAAAACAGGCTGTGCAGGGGTATTTTGGTCACGATTTTTGGACGATTTTTGGGGCTATTTAAGCCCTGTTTTTACCCTAGTTTAGAGAGCCATCTCTTAGATTTTTTGCAGCTTTTTAGATTAATTTTTAGCTTTATTATTGTGATTGGAGAAGAGGAAAAACTTGGATTTTTGTTGGATTAAATTGAAGAACTCCATTGGTTTGCATCTCTCTTCCCTAAAAATTCTATTTTTATTGTTTATATCATTTTTGTGATGAATTCTATTGCTTATTTCATCGATTATTTTTGTGATATTGCTATGATTTGTGAGTAGTCTCCACGTCTTGGGGCGTGGGGATGAACCCTACAAGCCCTATTTCTTATTTGTGATGAATTGGTAGAAATTGAGCTAGAATTGCTCTTAGGGATTAGATCGGGATCAATTTACTACGGATAGCTAGGAATTCATATCGATTGGGATTTGCAAGAGATTGGATCCCGATTTGTTAGGAAGCCCTAGAAATCCGAATTGGGTTGGAATCGGATTTTCGAAGTATCGGTTTGCAAGAGATTGGACCGATACTAGGATTTCCGATTGCAATTCCGTGCCAATACCCGTTTGCAAGAGATTGGACGGGTAGGAACTATCCTAATTTAGATTGTGGACCGAGTTTGCAAGAGATTGGGCTCGGTGCGCGATTGGACGATGATGTTGATCCTAATGCTAGCTTCCCTAGGCTAGGGTTTGCAAGAGATTGGACCCAAACCTAGGATAGCTATAGACCGGCAACAGCGCGAGAGCGTGAGCTTGGTTCTACATTCAGTTGCAACTAGTTCATCCGAATTCTCATTCTAGCAATTTCGATACCGACGAACCACATTTATGAAATACGGTGAGTAGCGGGAATTCCCCATTCCCTAGACGTTCTTTATTTGATTTGATATTTCGCACATTTGTCTGACGATTGTGACAGGATCGCCCAAGGCAATTTTCTCTGTTCTCAAATAGCCAGGTTGATTCGGAGCAAGCACAGTCATTCGTCCTCCCTGTGTTCGATACCCGCTTGCTGCTACACCGTGCACTTGCGGTAAAACTACAACCGTTCTTTGGGTGTATATCCGGAGCGATCAGGTGGAAAGCAACATTCCCTCCTTCAATCAACAGCACCGCGCTCAAAGCATCAGATTCATATAACACCTTCCTGAAACCCTCTCTCCAGGCCCATCTGAGCCCTAAAAGAATGGCATGCAACTCCGCCGCTAAAGAAGAACAGATCCCCAAGAAAGAAGAAAATCCCGCAATCCAATTACCTTTGTGATCTCTGATAACTCCACCAGCTCCCGCCATCCCGGTGCTCCCTTTACCTGCTCCATCAATATTAAGTTTAACCCATCCCTCATGTAGAGGTATCCATTGAAGCAATTCCCCCTCCTTCGTTGCTTTGCTCTGTGATGGGAATGCATGGCAAACTTCCGACTCTAACACTTGAATATTTCTGCATAAGCTGAATATATCCCTCATCTGTGCTTCAGGCTGAAATACTGCACTACATCTATCAGTCCATATTCTCCAAGAGGCCGCAGCAAAGAGGATATTCCACCTATGACTAATATCATTACTCACCTTCAGCCCAGCCAATAACCAATCCCTGAGTTTCGCCTCAAAAAACACTTTCTGATCGTGAGCCGGGGTAATCATTAGCCACACAGCTTTGGCCCTAGTGCAATCACGAAGCACATGAATTACGTCCTCCACCAGTGCTCCACAAAGCTTGCACTCTTCATTATCTGAAATACCCATGCGAAACCTGAGTTGGGAAGTAACAAGTCTCTCTTTAACTGCTAACCACAAAAAATAATTCCATCTAGCAGGAATCCGACTTTTCCAAATCCATGACAGGCCTTCATCAGCCTGCTCCTCCAGAAGACCCTTTTAAGCAGAATTTGATGAGAATTCACCATTTGTAGAACCCTTCCAAATATAATCATCTCTTAGTTCTTCTGATCTTGTCAGAGGGTATGCCATTACCATTAGAGCTACAAAATCAGGCAAAACCAGAAGAAGCTTGTCCAGACTACATTGACCATTAGGGGATATATATTCACTAACCTTCTCCATAATAGAGTTCTTCTCTGGAACAAAATTAACCATCTCCACCAGCAGTTTTTCTAGCGAAGAATCAGTCAAAAAAAACACAGAATTCCCAGCCCCAATCCTTCTCACCAACCCTTCCTCTAAAAATCTGAACCCAAAAAGAAGAGATTTAAATTGGTAGGACCATTTACCTTTACTGCAAATTGCATTCTTCATCCAGTTAACCGCATCATCGCCCATCTTATACTTAGCTTTTATTAACTTCACCCAAAGTGCCTCAAGTTCAGATAAGAATTTCTAAGCAAGCCTCTGTAACATCACTGTATTGTGCATCTTCATCCTTCTGAGTCCCAGGCCTCCCATACTCTTGGGAACACAAACATCATTCCAGTTAACCAAATGCATTTTCCTAACATCCTGGTTACCTCCCCACAGAAACTGTTTGTTTAATCTATCAATACTGTTAATCGTATGCTCTGGGATCTTAGCTGTCATCATCGAGTATGTAGGAATTGCACATGAAACAGATTGTATCAACGTAGC
This sequence comes from Scilla litardierei, assembly GCA_030789695.1. Classification (NCBI taxonomy): domain Eukaryota; kingdom Viridiplantae; phylum Streptophyta; class Magnoliopsida; order Asparagales; family Asparagaceae; genus Scilla; species Scilla litardierei. The sequence continues at coordinate 191,372,308 of CM061142.1, forward strand.
TCTTCCAGCCAAACTGAGAAGCTTAGCCTTCCACCCCGATAGTCTCCTGCTAACATTCTCAACTATGTGACTATAGGTGCTTTTGGAAATCCTATTGTGCATCAGAGGAACTCCCATGTACATACCCAAATCTTCCGTGAGAGCAATACCATGGACCCTCCCAATCTCCTGCATATGCCTGCGTCTTGCACAAGGTGAAATGAAACACTTAGATTTTTCAAAACTTATACTAGATCCTGAGGCCTGACAAAACAGCTCCATAACTCTCTTCTCTCAATATCTTGCTTCACAGAGGCCCTCCCAAACAGGAATAAATCATCTGCAAATAACAAATGAGACACACCAGGTCCCTTGTCATGGACCCCTATAGGCTTCCATTTCTTACTTCGAATATAATCTTCTATCAACAAACTCAATCTCTCCATACATAACACAAACAAAAAAGGACTTAGAGGGTCCCCCTGCCTTAATCGCCTTTACGGTCTGAACCAATCAGTAGAACCCCCTCCCATAGCACAGATAACTGAGCACTTGAGACACAGAACATGATAAGTTTGATACACCTCTCCGTAAACCCAAACATCTTCAAAGTCTCCTTCAAGAAACTCCAGCTAATCTTATCATAAGCTTTCTCTAAATCAATCTTCACGACAAATAAACCCTCTTCCCTCTTTGATCTCCTAATAGAGTGAACTAATTCTTGAGCAATGATAATATTATCCATGATTTGTCCCCCTGGAACAAAGCTAGACTGGTTAGGGCTCACCAAGGACTGCATCACTCCACGAAGTCTACCCACCATCACCTTAGCTATAACCTTGTATGCCACCGGCATAAGACTAATTAATATGCCTGAATTGCTTCAACAGCTCAGGATGATTCAATTTGGGAATTAGCACAATGAGAGTTTTGTTCAGTTTCATCATTGAACCTGCCAGACCCAAAAGCATCTCTGACTAAATTAAATAAATCCTTATTCACCTTATGCCAGAATTCCTGAAAGAACCCAGCATGCAGCCCATCCACCCCCAGCGCCTTCCATGGCTTCATAAGGAATAAAGCCCTTCTAACCTCCTCCTCAGAAACTGCCACATCTAACCCAAGACTTTCCACCTTAGAGATCCTCTATCTAGAAGAATGCTGAACCACTCCCATCTTATTATCCTCTTTGAATAACTTCCTCACAAAGTTATTGCATAAAGAAAGAATATCATCTGATTTAGAATACCACCTACCCTCCTCATCCTTCACCTTCAATCTCTTGCGCTTACAAATCGTAGTCAAATGAAAATATCTGGTATTCCTGTCACCCTGGAACAACCAACTACATCTAGATTTCTGATACCAATAAATCTCTTCGTGGTTCATAACACTCTCATATTTGCAAATAATCTCCTTCTCCACCATCCTAATATAATGAGAATCATTACTGACCAACTCCCTCTGAACCCCTGCAATTCTATTTCTCAACCACCTCTTCGTCTTAAACAAGTTTCCAAAAATTGTTTTATTCCACTCATGAACTTTGCAAACAAAGTCCTCAGTCTTCCCATAAAAATCAGCCTCCTTAACACCCCAGTTATTCGCAACAAACTCATCAAAACCTTCCTCCTTCAGCCACATTGCTTGAAAACGGAATGGGCGAGACGAGGTAGGAGATTTAACATTAGACTTACCCCGCATAAGAATCGGGCAATGATCCGAAAATATTCTTGGTAAATGACAAATATGAGCCTCCGGGAATAACGAGCACCAATCAGCATTAGCCACAGCTCTGTCCAGTCTCTCAAACACCCTCGCCACCCCTTGTCTTTGATTACACCAGGTATACGGTCCTCCATGAAACCCAATATCCAGCAACCCACAAGAAGAAAGGAAATATCTGAATCTCTTACATCTGGCCATTGAAGGGGAGGCACCATCCAACTTCTCATTCGATCCCATATAATCATTAAAATCCCCAATCAATAACCAAGCCATGTTCATAGCAGAACTCGGTCTCTCCAGCTCTTCATACATTCTCCATCTTATTATTCTGTAAGGACTAGGGTACACTACTGAACAAGCAACATCATCCAAGCCCTGTCTCTTAACAATCCCATGAATAAATTGAGCCTAAGACTGCATCACTTGTAAGTCCAAAACACTCTTGTCCCAACAAAGCCAAATACCACTCGAAAATCCAATAGCATCAATCACATAGACTCCCTCAAACTTCAGTCTTTTAATGACTCTTTTAGCTTCCTCTCCTGAAATCATGGGCTCAACCACAACAAGAATATCAGGTTTATGAACCACAATCAATTCTTTTACTTCCATGTTAAAGGTCTTCTTTGCTGCCCCCTGTAGTTCCAATACAAAATACACATTAATAATCTAAAACCAAATACTAGCAAATCACCTAGCTAGAATAGGCCATATCAGGAAGAAAGAGCCGCAGCCCCAATCTCCAGCACACTTTGAATATTACCAACTATCTGCTCCTTCCTCTACGTTCGAAGAACTAACCCCCTCCCGAGACAGAGTTTTGCTCCCAGTTGAATTAGAACTATCCCCCAATGGTTTCCTCTTGCCACCTGAGAATCTGGATCTCGAGCCATTATTCTCCAATCTGAAGTGCCATGAGGAGTTAGAGTCTTTAGGAGAAAATAAAACCAAAGCTCCATTCCCAACCTTCCCACTCTCCATCTTCCCCTGTTTGAACCCCAGTTCTTCGTAGAAGAAGAATGAGTGTGAATCTGCTTACCTTTCTTCTTCTCTTCATCCAAACCAACATACGGACTGCGAAATGAGAATCCCTCATCCATACTCCTACTGATCACCAATCTCCCTTGACCCTCTTCCATGCCCCTTTCTAACACAATCGAAGTGTCAACAGATCCACCTAACACACCCAAACTGCCTGCAACCTCCTCAACCTCCAATGTCTTTGGAGCCAACAATGAGAATCGAGAACCCTTCTCAGAATCAGTCACCCCCTTTCCTGTACCAGTATTCCTTGCCTTTCCCAAATCTTTGCGGCCACGCCTATCACTGGCCAACAACCAATGGCCAAACTCCGGTATATATCCAACCTCAACATGACCAGACTTCTCCCCCTTCAAAGTCTCTGAAATCTGCTCCCCATCTTCCCTTCTCAAACCTCCGTCATGTAAATTCCCATCAGGATTCTTGAAAGGGCACGGTTCTTTGTGCCTCACTCTCCCACATCTGAAACAAATCATACCAAGCCTCTCATATTGAACTTCATGACATCTGCCTTCAACCAAAATCTTCGTCTTCAGGGGTTTACTGAGATCAATTTCAACACACACTCTGGCGAACCTCGCTTTCAAGACCATCTGAGTATTAGAATCAATCTTCACTAATTTCCCCACACAATTCCCCAACAGCTTCAAAACCTTTTCATCATAATATTCAACAGGTAAAAATGGAAATCGAATCCAAACTGACGTCAATCCAATTTCCGCCTCCGAAGGCGAAAACTCCGGCACCCAATTACGGATCATCAGATAACGGCCAAGTACCATCCACGACCCCTCCTCAATCGCAAACACCATATCCTCCTCACAATTGAACCTCACCATAACATAGCCCTCACCCAATTCTATGAATTCCAAAATCACCCTTTGGCTTCCACAAAATTCTTAGCTTAACTTCCAGAAAAGAAGTCGAAACATACCTCCCTAGCAGCTTAACAATCACCGCCCTCTGGCACCTTCGACGATGGCGATCCTTGAATGCAGGCGAAAAAGAAATACTGTCCCATTACCCCCTTCTTAGAAACGCAGACATCATCTTCCAGATCTGGCTCTTCCTCATCCATGGCTGAAGCCCGATCTTCCAAATCCACAGACCCCCGCCGAAGCCTGCATTCATGGCTACCCCCATCGGAGAAACGAACAGCGACATCCCCTTAATCTTCTTGGAACTCCGCTGGAATAGATCTTCCTCCTCTTTCGATCGCAAACCACTCTCATCCACCGGAATACTCGAACAATCGAGGTCCAGCCCTAGCATTTCACCAAAATCGCCCTAAAACCCCCTCAGCTCTACAAGCGCAGGATAGCTATCTATCGTACGCCTATATACTTTATTTATATTCTCTAATATACTATTAGGTCCTTTTCTAAAGCACTCATTTAATTGGCTAGCATACCAAACCTTGGACCAGACGATTAAACAATATTCTTTTCGAATGTAATATGAAATAAAATATAATTTCAAAGTTCGGTAATTCAAATCTTTAAGCTCTTATTATTTAATATCAGTGGTCTTGGCCAGTTTTGGATGAATTATATCAGTATGCTTGCAATCTGATAAATTACAAGTGCGATACTTATCGATATCGGTACTAAACACGAATATAAAGGTAATTTAATATGAACGTAGAATGCAGATAGATTCATAGCATAAATGGCGGTTTTTTTGTCCCAAAAAGCAATCGATTGACTAACACAACGTACAAGGGTATTTTTCCTTAATAAAGTAAGGTGCTTGTTATGGACTGTAGTTTGCTTATGTTAAATGATGGCTGCTCTTCGTTTGACGGATATGTCAAACAAGTTGGCGTCGGTTCTTTTAATATCCCATATGCTTCTTTGAAATCCTTATTGAGGTTTCTTAATTCATTACTTCTCTGTATGTGCACTGTTGTACAGTGAGTCATTGACCATGCAATGTATCCAAACATGATTAGGTATTAGTTGTTATATCTCAAATGTGAAAACTCTGAATCATCAATGCGCCGAAGTATATCCATGTAATGTACGCTGGAGGACGCCAATTCTTTATGTAGTTTTAAATTGTCCATTAATGTCATGCCAGTGGGGAAAATGGTACTCTTATCCTTAGCCGCTTATCAGGACTCATCAAAGTTTCACGTTCTTCTTTCTGTTTAAATTCTCCAAAAAGGCATGCTGATGAGCAAACTCTAGCATTTAATGGGGTTCTCTGTTTTTCTCTTCATAGGCCTGCAGTTGCTGGTGTCGCCGTTGCCAGCCTCCTCTTATGTCCAGCCAGCGGCCGCACATACGACTCACAACAACATCACCGACCTCGAGTCGCTGCTGGCCTTTAAAGACCATGTCAGCGATGATCATGGCATTCTCGCTGCCAACTGGACCACCGACGCCGCGTTCTGCGGCTGGATCGGCATCACCTGCAGCCGTGCCCGCCAGCGAGTCACCGCCATCGATCTCAACAGCTTCTCCATGCAAGGCACCGTCTCTCCGCACCTCGGCAACCTCTCGTTCTTGTACACGCTCAACCTTGGCAACAACACCCTCACGGGCCCCATCCCCGAATCACTCAGCAGGTTGCCGAGGATCAGATGGATCAGTCTCAGAACTAATCAGCTCTCCGGACCGATTCCTCGTGGCTTCTTCAACATGTCGTCGCTGCTCAGCATCTACTTGTACCAGAACAATCTCACAGGCGCTCTTCCCTCCAACGACAGCCTCATTAGGCTCCCTCGGCTTCAGTTGTTCTCTCTTGATGCAAATCGATTGACCGGCCCGATCCCATCTAGCCTTGCTCTGTGCCCAAACCTACAAACAATTGGTCTAACTCAAAACGAGTTCACCGGAGCCATACCGGTGGAGCTCAGCAACCTGCCAAAGCTGGCTCATTTGCGTCTCTCAATCAACCAGCTCACCGGAACGATACCAACCTCGCTCGGAAATCTCACAGCCCTGCAGCATCTCCATCTTAATTTCAACCACTTGGAAGGCGTGGTTCCCAATACATTGGGGAATCTACGGAATCTACAGTCGTTGCACCTGGGTAATAATCACCTCACTGGGATGATACCAGACTCTCTGTTCAATGCTTCCATGCTTCAAGAGCTCGAACTATCCTTCAACAATCTCACCGGACCGATTCCCGTCACGCTCGGGAGATTCACGCCGCGGCTCACTGTTCTGTGGATGTCAGTGAACCAGCTGACCGGAGGGCTCGATTTCCTCACATCCCTTTCCAACTGCAACAACCTGTTGTCTCTTGATGTTGGAGCAAATAAGCTAGGCGGCCTTATTCCAGATTCAGTCGGCAATCTCTCCGCCGTTCTTGGACGTTTTGACATTGATGCTAACCGTATATCGGGAAACATTCCTGAAGGATTCGGCAATTTAAGCAGCCTTTCTTATCTCAGTCTAGCGGAAAATCAGCTGACTGGGACAATACCATTGTCAATCGCGAGTGTGAAGACGATGGAGGTGCTCTACTTGGATCACAATGGGATAGGTGGATCCATCCCTTTCGAACTTGGTCTGATGACAAGCATAAGTGACCTCCAACTTCAAGTGAATGCATTCTCTGGACCGATACCGGATTCACTGGGCAATCTCAGCGGGCTACAACACTTGTTTCTATCTCACAACAGACTGTCTTCCAGCGTTCCCACGAGACTGTGGAGCCTAAGCAGCCTCATCGAATTGGGTCTGAACGACAATGCCCTAAATGGCTCCATCCCCCCGCAGATAAGAGAGTTGAAAGCTCTAGGCAAAATGTCTATTTCGAGCAACCACTTCTCAGGTAACATTTCAACCTCATTTGGGGAGCTTCAAATGCTTACGTTTCTGGATCTTTCCGATAATTCGTTCCAAGGTCAGATTCCTGAATCGCTTGGTGGATTGATCAATATCGAGTATTTGAACCTGTCGCACAATTCCCTCTCCAACACCATACCCAAGTCCTTAGCCAGTCTTCGCTATATCCGAACCCTCGACCTCTCTTTCAACAAGTTGGCCGGAGAAGTTCCGAGTGGAGGAGTATTCTCAAACTCATCAACCACAATTCTGAAAGGAAATGCAGCGCTCTGTGGCGAATCTAAACTGAATCTATCCCCTTGCTCCGCAAAATCCGACACTTCCAACACTGGGAAACAACATTTGCTCGTGTATGTCCTCCCAGCCGTTGCTGCCGCCGTGATTTTATTTGCTTGCTTCTGTCTTGTACTTAGAAAGTGTACGAGGAGTAAGGCCAGGATCCCTGCTCAGGCCGATACAATATTTTCAAAGGACCATAGGCTGATAACATACCATGAGCTGGTCCGTGCTACCGATCACTTCAGCGATGCCAACTTGTTGGGTAGGGGGAGCTTCGGCGCTGTGTACAAAGCGTGCCTAGATGATGGGTTGATGGCGGCGGTGAAGATCTTGAATTTAGACGTTGAAGGGGCATCGAGGAGCTTTGAGGTAGAATGCAGTGCTCTGAGCATGCTTCGACATAGAAATCTCGTCAAAATCATAAGCACCTGCTCTAACTTGGACTTCAAGGCTCTGATCCTCCAGTTTATGTCAAACGGAAGCCTCGACGAGTGGTTGCACTCCAGGAATCCCCACTTGAGCTTGCTCCAAAGAATGGATGCAATGGTGGACGTGTCATTGGCGCTGGACTACCTTCACAATCACCACCATCAAATCGTCGTGCATTCTGATGTAAAGCCTAGCAACGTGTTATTTGACGAGAACATGACGGCATACTTGGGCGACTTCGGCATTGCCAAACTGCTACTCGAGGGGGGCAAGACCCTGGTATCGGCAAGCACCGCGGGCACCATTGGCTATATCGCTCCAGGTAACTGATGAATTCAAGATTCCAATATATGGTTGAATGTTTATATTATTGCATCGGCCTATATTACTTCATGAAGTTGTGTTATATTTAGCATAGAATGTGTTTGCCTAATTGAGGTTATATTGCTGCAGAGTATGGAAGCACAGGGAATCTAACGAGGAGGAGCGATGTCTACAGTTTTGGCATCCTGATGCTAGAAACGTTCACGGGAAAACGGCCGACTGATGCCGTGTTCGACGGGGAAACAAGCCTGTGGCAGTGGGTGAGCAGAGCGTATCCTGCGCAAGTGTTGGAAATCGTCGACTGCAAACTTTTGAGAGACGATTCTATCGAAATGCCAGAATCTGAACATCGAGCCAGCATTCACCAGTGCCTGTCATCGGTGATAGGGCTGGGATTGGCGTGTTCGTGGGACTTGCCTAACAAGAGGCTTGCGATGAAAGATGTAGTTCCAAGCTTGCAGAAGATTAGAGCGGAATACTTGTCAAAGATCCCAAGTAAATGAACAAGAACAAAGCCCATCTGCTGCCTTTTATTTTATTTTTATTTCTTTTTGCATTATTCTAGACTTTTTGATTATTAAATTTCTTTTGATTTTTTGTTGTAATCATCATCAATGCAGGAAGTGTTTCTTCGTCTTGTTGGATGTATTACATATGTATCCTATGTATCTGATATGATTCTTGTTGGATGCTTTGCTATAGGATATGTAGCATTTTTGATTTAAAATGATATTGTTAAGATATCTAGAGAAAAGAGTAACCATGGCAAAGTGCCATGGTCTTATATTTATAATCTCAAATGATATATCAAGAGTAATGGAAGCCAAAGGTCTCTATTACTCCAATAAGTGGAGAGTAATGAAGGGATAAAGTAGCACGGAGGCCAAAGGCCTCCCTCACTCACAACACTCCCTTTGGCCTCCCTCACTCACAACACTCCCCCTTGTCCATCCATTACTTTGGTCTTATCTTATAAAGCTAAGGGATGGATATTTCTTGATCCTGAATAATCGTGTTTGCCTCGTTAAAACCTTAGCTGTAGAAAACCCAGTGGGAAAAACCAACAGGTTAAGGGAAAAGAGTGCAATAAACAAGTTACCCCCCCTCTTCCGCACAAGCTTCAAGCTTGTCGGTCTTTCAGCTGTCTCATACCGATTCCTTTTACAAGTTTTACAAAAATACATCTCTGTAAAGATTTAGTAAAAAGATCAGCTAAGTTGTTGCAGGACTGGATCTGTTGAATCTTGACCTCGTTTTTCTGTAGATCGTGCGTCCAGAAGAATTTGGGAGAAATCTGTTTCGTTCTGTCGCCTTTGATGTAGCCCTTTTTGAGTTGTGCTATGCATGCAGTGTTGTCTTCAAACAAGACAGTGGGCTCAAGATCACCAGTCTTCAGGCCAGTGGCATCTAGGATATGTTGGACGACGGAGCGAAGCCAAAAACACTTTTTGCTCGCTTCATGGATCGCAATGAGTTCAGCGTGGTTGGATGATGTTGATATGGTGGTTTGCTTTATGATCTATATGAGATAGCAGTCCCTCCATAGGTTAACACAAAACTAGTTTGTGATTTTCCTGTGCGAGGATCAGATTGGTAACCTGCATCAGCATAACCAAGTAACTGGGAGGAGAAACCTCTCTGGTAGTATATTTACAGATCTATAGAACCCTAGAGGTAGCGTAGAAGAAGCTTTACTCCGTTTCAGTGACGCTTTGTAGGCGCAACACTATGTCTGGCAAGTAGATTAACTGCGAACGCTATATCGGGACGCGTACAGTTTGCCAGATATAGAAGTGCTCCAATGGCACTGAGGTATGGTACATCAGGACCCAGTAACTCCTCCCCCTCTTCCAGCGGCCGGAAGGGGTCCTTATGAATATCCACTGATCTTACGACCATAGGAGTACTTAAATGATGACAATGTTCCATTCTAAACTTGTTTAAAAGTTTTCTTGTATAATTTGATTGGTGTAACAGGATTCCACCTCGTAGGTGTTCAATCTGTAAGGCAAGACAATACATTGTTTTTGCCTAGGTCTTTTATTTCGAAGGTATGCTTTAGGTTTTCAGATATCTCATTGATCTCTTCGGGAGATCCTATGAGATTTAAAATCAACATAAGCCGCAACGATGACAAATCATGTTCCCGTTCTTTTGATAAAGATACACGTGCAGACTTCATTGTTTTTGAATCTTTGCTGTGCAAGAAAAACACTTAGTCTGTTATACTACATCTTTCCTGATTGCTTTAGACCATATAATAATCTTTGAAGCCTTACCGAGAAGACGTCCGGAGGTTTCTCTTTCATCTCTAGGGGTAAATTAAACCCATTTGGAAGTCTCATATAGATTTCTTTCTCTATATCGCCATATAGATATGCAGTCACAACGTCCATGGGCTGCATTTCTAGGCTTTCCAGAGATGATAGGCTAAGCAAGAATCGAAAAGTGATCGCATCCATGACCAGGGAATATGTATCTTCATAATCAATACCCGGTCTTTGGAAAAGTCCCTGTGCTACAAGGCGTGCCTTGTAGCGTACGATCACATTTTCTTCATTTCTTTTTCTCAGGTTTAATACCTACAGGTGTTTGGACTACCATTCCAAAGACGTTGCGTTTCAAGAGTGAGTCCAGCTCTACTCTTATTGTCTCGTCCCACTTTGGCCAATCATCTCTGCGTTTACATTCCGCTAGAGATCGTGGTTCGACGTCATCGTCGTATTCAGCGACGTGAACGGCAATATTGTCACGACCCGCTTCCCTAAAATGGAGGCGAGGCATGAGAAGTCCGCTCAGACTTGGAGCTGTGAGGCTCCAGTCTGTAAAGCGTCTGGAATAACCAAGTATAGGTCCTTGTAAATGCGAAGTAGAACAAAAATAATAATAAAGAAAAGAGACAGATAAAATTATTTCAATCTCAGAATGTCCACAATAAATTCCAACATCACAGAAAAGCCACCAGGCTAAAAAGAAGAGTCTAAAGGCCCAAGCATGGCCAAAAGAAATAATCAACGCATAGAAAGAAATGAGCTACGCACCGACAACCTAACAACAGACTAAGCAGAAAGTAACACCAAAAGAAGTCTCTACGACTGGACGTCGGTGTCCTCGTACTCCACGTCAACGGTGGACCCAGGCTCAAAGTCAGCAAACACCTCGTCCTCAGCAATGGACTCTGGCTCGACAACTAACATGCGACACCCAAAAGAGACGAGGGCGCATGTCAGCAAAGTCTACAAAGACTTTGTGCAAGGAAACTAAAAGGAAAGTAAAACAACCTAGCAGTTCTAAAAATGTGCGATGACATGGCATTTTAAAGTATGGATGCAACAATTAAATAGATGCGACAAGTATGACATGGCAGCAAGTTTAACAAGGCATAAGTACATCATGGCATGGGTAGTAAAGCTACTAAAAAATCCCAGGGATTTTACAAGTCAAGTAAACGCGTCGTCCACAGAGATTACGCCTTTTGGCTGGAGTGGCTGTACGGGCCAACTCCTAAGCTCAAGTGATCGCTTATCCCTATCCCTCCACGTGTATCGGGCATTGGCTTTTGACCAACACATGTAGCCCGCTTCTGGATCACGAGCCAGGAAGTGTATTTGGCATAGGGTTGTGCTTGCAACGCAGGTGTCTAGCCTCGAAAAGGAAGTACGTAGTGTGTGCTACGAATGCAACACTCAAGCATGGATGACATGGCATGTCAAGTTATAATTTAAGTGCGTACAGATAAGGAATTTAAACGTGACATGCATGGCAGTGCACAAGTAAAGAGCATACAGTTATGAAAATTAAACGTGACAGGCAGCAATGCATGAATGACATGGCAGGGTGACAGATCTAGCTTCGTTGTCAAGCTATATCTTAAAATTGCGTCTAGGCGAGTATCATTTCGTCGCCTAGTCTCTTTTACGCCTAAAACAAGAAATGGCCTAAATCAAGGCCTAAACAAAGAACTGGCAAGTTTCACTTGCCTGCAATCAATCGTTCTGAATATACAGTCCAAACAGTCCAGTCTACCTATGTGCTCAGATCCACCAGCCTACAGTCTCAAATTAAATTATCTTTATTAGTGAATAATCAGACAATTAAAATACCGATTTTTATCTTGTTTAACATGGATGGGTTGGGGGTCCTAAGTGTTCAGAATTTACCCTTACACGATGCGAGAGCTACACTAGTGTCGGGTAGCGACGCCAGGGGTTGGAATAATAGAAAACACTCTACGTCCAGATTCCAAATAAGATTCCACGTTCGCCAATTCTCGGGCAGCGACCAAATCAGCGAAAAAGATTCCAAACAGCAAGTAATTGGTCGGTAGGCGTTTTCACGGCTCCCGGGAAGCCGTAACAACGCATCGAGACGAACGGTTCGACGTACACGAAGTCTACGATGTTGAGAATCGTAGGGGATGCTCGTGACGTCGGAAAACACCCCTAGGAGAAGTAAAGGGCTGTCAGAAGACCCCAACAGCGAGAGAGTATGGTGAGAACTCAGCGACGCGTCGATACGTCGATATACATGCAAAACAGCGAGTACCCTCGCTGTTTCAGACTTCGACGGCCTGAGGGCTGATGTCAATGGCGCAGGGGGGACCAGGGGGTCGACGGCGGAGGGGAGAAGCCGCGTCGGCGGCGGTAGTGGCGGCAGTGGCTGCTGCAACTGCTGCTGTGAGCTGCTGCCGCTGCTGCAGATTGCGAGGTCAGCTGCGGCCTTTTGCGGCGGGATCAGGGGCCCACAACGGCGCTAAGGAGAGGAGGAAGGTCGGGGACCTGCTGTAGATGGTGTTGCGCAAGGCTGCGGCTCCTGGAGTTGAGGTTGCGTGAACAAAAGGTGAAGGTGGCGGCTACGTGTTTGGTTGGGAGAGAAAACAATAACCTAGGGCTGTGAAATAGAGAGAGGGCTGATCACATGGGATGCTAGAGCTAGGTCAGAGTTAGGGTTGTTTTATTAAATGATTTGTTTGATAGAGAATTGTTTAAAAGTTATTATTAACAATTATCAAAAGCAAAAAGTTACACCCACTCCCTCTCACACGGATGCGGCTAGGGTAGAGAAAAATGGCTGGGTCAACAAAGTTTTGGGTGTATAATATTATTAATAATAATATAGGGGGATAGATGCCAAGTGATACTTAGGGTTAAACCAATGATTAAGCTGGGGAAAAAAAGTGAAAGTGGGTCAAAAGGAGCCCAAAAATTATGCAATAAATACTGGGGCGACCGGGTCGACGTGAGAAACAGAACTAAGAAGACGGATCACGAGTTGGGCGACAAGAAACGAAACTAAAAATAGAAAGGTCCCAAGACGAAAGTGAAAGTCGCGATGTCTCATCAAGTAAGGTCAAATCGTGGGAGAACGTCCCATGAAATGACATTCCAAATTAGTTCCACAATTTAATACTCTTCGAGAGGGTCACAACGGCATATCACACTATAAGGTTCGGATACAGACAAAGTCTAAAATAAATACGTGCACGAACAAGACTACGTGCACGACAAAGCATACAATGGATACGGGGTCCAAAGGCGACAGTAATTCCAAGTTGGGCACACATCGGGGGTTGGCTTGCTAAAGGTGCAACCAAGGTGCTACGGCCCTATCGACATCAATGACATGACTCACATACAAAGCAACAAAACCAATCAGGTACCCGAAATTGCTATACGCACAGCCGTAAAACGAATAGTGAGTACAGGCCGTGACAAATATCGAACGTAAAATCGTCGACGACGACTGTGCTATTTCTGTCCAGTACATCTCTAGTACGTATGTAATTTAATGATGTTTCTCCTATCATTTCCTCTGCAGGGGAAATTAGGAGAGGAGAGGTTGTTGGTCTGAGCTCAGCATCCTGTGGAGGGATCATCTTATTATTACCAGGAGTCTTTCTCTTTTGAGGAACTTTATCTTTTGAACCTGACGGGCGTCCTCTTTTCAATTGAGGTACATCTAATTCTGCTGTCGGTGGATTGCATCCATCTTTGGGGAAGTCAAGCCTAGCTGGCGTGTTGGCAGCAGGGACGTGTGAATGAACAATCTTCTGGTTGTCCGTAAATTTGTCCGGTAAAAGGTGTACTGTGTTCTGAATGTGAAGGATCTTTAGGATTTCATCTTCTCACAGATTAGTACGCGGATCATAAAGAGATCGTGGTTCGACGTCATCTTCGTATTCAGCGACGTGAATGGCAATATCGAACGCAAAATCACGTCGTATTCAGCGACGTCATCGTCATATTCAACCATGATCTCATCTTCACATAGATTGTGTCCTCCCCTCTCCCCTTGTCTACGTAAAACAGCCAGAGCGGCCTGCGCATGGAGGATCCACCGTCTGATTATAGAGGCGACGGCTCAGAGAGCCCCCCTATCGGGGGAGGGGGTAAGAGGACAGAGCCCCCCCAGCTGGGGTGGGGCGTCAGACGTCGAAAAGAGCCCCCCCGTCGGGAGGGGGTGTCGAACAGAGCCCCCCCCCGCCCCCCCGGCGGGGGGGGGGGGGGGGGGTGAGGACAGAGCCCCCCTGTCGGGGGGTGGGGGTGGGGGCGTCAAGGCGACAGAGGCCCCCTCGACCGGGGGGGATCGACAGAGCACCCCCCCGTCCGGAGGCGGCCGACGATAGAGGCCCCCCCCGATCGGGGGGGGGGGGGGGGCAACAGTGCCCCCCTCGATCTGGGGGGGGGGGGACAGAGGTCCCCCCCGTCGGGGGGGGGGGGGGGGATCGACAGAGCTCCCCTCGTCCGGGATGGGGGGACACCTAGCCCCCCCTTCAGGGGGAGTTGAAGGGGGTTTTTTTGCCTTTTAGTGAGTATTAATAAGAAATATTGCAGATTGAAACATGCCCAAAGAAAAGGCTGCTATAAAATCATAGCAGAATATTTGTTTGTAATTATCTACGGGATCGATAGGTTTTACCTCTAGATCAAAGATCTAGGGACGATCGTAATAAGAAAAATCCGTAGATCGAAATCTCGCTCCCGATACGCTAAAAAAATCACCGCAACGGTTTACCGCAAGCCGGATCGCCACAACAAATAGATTCCTTAGCGCGTAGGGGGTTAAATTTGAGGTGATACAGGAGAAAAAAAAGCTCAAAAAATTGAGAGTGGAGGTGTTGATAACGTGGTAAGATATCTAAAGAAAAGAGTAACCATGTCAAAGTGCCATGGTGTTATATTTATAATCTCATATGGTATATCAAGAGTCATTGAAGCCAAAGGTCCCCATTACTCCAATAAGTGGAGAGTAATAGAGGGATAAAGTAGTGGGGAGGCCAAAGGCCTCCCTCACTCACAACAGATATTTTTGGCCTCACTCACTCACAACAGATATGAGGTTGTTTGGACCCATTTTGTGAACAGATTTTTGCTTTTAAGGGCTAAGTTTTACCTCGCTAAGCGACAATAAATTAACTTTCTAATAAAGGAAAGGTTTTTGTTATACAAACAAACTTATTTTCTGAAACATTACGATACTTCTTGCACTGTATCTTACATGTAAAGTACCCATGACATAATTTGTATGGAAGAAACAGTAAGATTGACTTTTAGATTTGATGACCGGAAGAGGATGATAATAATCCATAGGCCATCTCTAGGACTAGGGATGCATGCAAAAGACGAACAATAGAGGCTAGGGTGCATGGTTTTCTACCTAAAACCATTTGATGCTCAAGTCAGATGTATTGCTTGATGTGGCTAAGGAATTTTAGGGTAGATTGTACGTGGTTTAAGTTAGCTACCCCTTTCTCGTAACTCTAGCTGGATGAACATGTAGGATTAAGAGTATTCTTGGTGGTAGAATTCCCATACATATAGGATCTATTTTTGGAATACTGTTGTATGCATAGAACTCTAGCAGCATAATCACATGCTCCTTTAATGACATTAAACTCTATGTTATTAGGTGGACTTAGGTCCTAGTCTATTCATGGTTGTTGTTAGGTGGGCTTTTTACTGGTCATATTTTTAAGGCATAACAGTTGCACCATGCTCTTGAGTTTAGTCCACCAAGCATCCAATTTCCTCACTGCTATAGCGTAGATCTTACAGCTAGAGCGTAGCATCCAATTTCCACACTGCTATTTTGGGTGAAGTTATTGGATAAGATGTGGGCGACCATCTTAAAAGTAATCCTGAATGTCGTGGGGATTGGTATTGGCATGCTGTCTAGTACTGAGATTCAACACGCAGTTAATAATCAATTAAACCGAATGATAAGCACAAGCCAAGTAATGACACACAAGACTTGGTAACGCAGTTCGGTGCACACACCTATATCTGCGGTGCCACGCCCAGAAAATCAGATTACTCTACTAAAAATATCAATAAATACAAACACTAATATCACGTTTCTATTAGGAGAAACAACATCCTCCTCAATACAAACCGTGGTGGGTGGTCTCTACCAATCCATGGAGAAATCTATGCAAGCTCCCCTTGCCAAACTGACTAGAATCAACTCACTTGATCCCCTACGTGCGTAGCCGTCAGCCTCCTCCAGAAGTTCTTCAAAACTTTTCACCAAAGTTGTTATCCTAGCCGTCAAAGCCACACACCATAATATACTTCGCTCCTCCTTAATCGCACGGTCGAAAGGGAAGGACGATCAATGATATGTTGTGCAGAACGGCAGCCCGCAATTACCAGAACCAATTCGGGTAGGTGGTTTCGCATATCTTCAAGGATCAGATAGACAATATATTGCATGCAAGATTCTCTCCAACCGATTCTTATATAGTTCCGAGAGATTGCATCTTCCAAAAACGTCTTCAACAATATTCAATCAACAGAATATACCAGAAGATGTTAAAGATACTAAACTGAGATCTGGAGCTTCTATTTACAATGATCCCAAAACTCTTCATTTATTTTCAGCTTCCCAACACAGCATGTTGAACGTTATGTTGTAGCATAATGTTCTTCCAACATGGCCTATAGATGGAGTCACTCTTCTCCAAGATAGTTAAGACCAACCATAAACACATCTTGGTGCCACTAATGACAACACAGTTATGAACGAATGACATAATAAACTCCCCTTTTAGTATTTAGTGGCACAATATAAAAATACCACACAAGATACAGAAGAATGACGAAAATCAGATGATTGTTGATCAGAGATGTTGGAGCACCCATATAGAAAAGACAATGTACCCACCAACATACAGTCATCCAATCAACAAAACCAGCCAGCAGCAAAGATACTACCCCCCATCAAGCATATAAGAACATTCTCCCCCCTAAATATAATATTTCCCCCCCTTTGGGCCACTAAAAAAACATGCCTCATTTGGTCCCACTTCCAAGAGCAACATTCAAAAATTCTGAAGAAACAGGAGCGAGCTTGGACTTCCGCTGAGATAGTCTGTCCTTAAGCATGATTTTATGAGCTTCAAGCAAAACCTTTTGACTTTGAAGAACCAGCAGCTGATCTTCTACATTATGCAGAGCCTTTTCAAACACTTGGATGTCCTCCATGAGAAGAGACTGAGAGTCCTCAGGGCAATAATGATCAGGGGTAACATGAACAGACGAAGGCTGCCTGACATCAGTGGCAGATCCACCACCAAGAGAAGGTGGAGATGAAGGAGCAATCCCAGATCCAGGAGAGGGCATTATAGAGATATCATCCGGTTTGCCCACAACAGACTTAACTGTGTAGGAGATGCCATCACATGGGACAGATATTTCAAAAGCTGATGGGGAAACTCTCTGGGCAAGGAGCATCACTGTGATGAGGCAAGCATGGGGCAGAGATGAGGAAGGTCCAGATGATTCAGACAGAGATAGAATGGAGTCAAAAATAATTCTTCCTAGATTTACGGGCTGCTTAGTACCAGCAGAGTTTAGAAGTTTGCACATTTCCTTTGTGGCCACAGAGACATTCGAGGTTGGGAGCCAATTTTTGGTGGCAATCCTGTACACCAAAAATACTTTGTAGATAGGGATGAGGAGGCGAATGACGAGGACTTGGGCCAACAATTTAGCTTTCCAGCTGTGACAACCTTTACAAAGGTGTCATAATCATCTCCTATAGACTCTCAAAATGCAGGCAAAGATTGAGGGCAGGACCACTTCAATAGATTGTTTAATACAGAGGGAGAAAATGAAATAACCTTTCCTCTAACATATGCACAAAACTCCCATCGAGATGAAGCATCACCAGAGGTCTTTGATAAGTTGCAGTAGAACTCTCTTACCAAGACAGGATTATAGGATTTAAAACAAGTGGAAGCATGGAATAGATTTAGGTATTTCAGGATGGAAACAAACTGAGTCTTGGCAAATGTGGAGACAATCAAGGATTTCTCCGAAAGAATAGGCCTCTCAGAATAGATAGCCCATCTCTTTTTGCAGGATATATCAAAAAACATCTTGGACATAGCATCAGAAGTAGTAAAGGGAGGAGAAGAGAGAGAACCTGAAGTAACGGAACCTTTGGTTCTTTTTGAGGGAGACTGAGTGGCATTGCTAGTGGGAGCATCACGCTTTCTAGATCCAGTCCTGACCTTACGAGCATGTGGGGGAATTAGGTCAACTACAGGAGTACCAGACAGAGGTACATAGCCAGCTTCTTCTTGCACAGCTGGCTTGCATGTTGCATCTGATGTTGCAACATTTTGTGTAACATCACTAGGAATGACAGATTCTTGTGGTGCACATGAACCATCAGCAGAACCAACTTCAGCAGGAGCCTCACCTAAGCTAGGATCAATAGCAGGGTTCATAAGTGGCATAGCTTCAGCACCCACTTCTGGTAGTGAAGCAACATCAGACATATCAACAGTATCCTAAACCAAAACTTCTACAGGAGCTTGAGACATATGAGTCTCAGAGGGGACTTACGACTCTGCCATCACAGATGAATCATTCATATAAGGACAGTCTTCATCCATGGGGGTTCCCTCTTCAATACTGACATCTTGAGCACCAACATTGTTACCAGTATCAATAATGTGACCTTCATCAATCTCAGGATCAGTCTAGGCAACAACCTTCTCAGCATCAACATTCATAGGACCTAAATCCACCTCAGGCTCAACGTTAGCATCAACATTCTCAGCAGGGATAGTTGTTTCTAAATCAGAGATTTCCAAAATCTCGATTTCGGTTATTTTAACATATGACTTCCTTCTTTGACACACAGTAAAAATGATCTTCTCATCTTCTGGAACCTCCACACTCATCAATTTGCCTTTTAACCTGTCCAATCTGAAAGGACCAAGTCTAACCCCAGAAAAATCCAACCAAGAAAGTTCCAATTTACGCCCAGTCCTACGTAGATGCCAGAACTAGTCCTGAACAGTGACTGGTGGAGGAAACTTCTCATCTTCTTCAGAATCTGACAATGAGGGTTTGACAGGATGGAGAGGAATATCAAGAATTAGGGAAAAAGGCACTACCTCCCAATTCGGTGTAACTGGATCATGCATGTCTTGGGATGACATCTGATACGAAGAACGAGGAGAATTACCTAAGGACGAGACACGAGCATGTTGGATCTGGATCGTAGCCTAGAGGGGGGGGGGTGAATAGGCTAATAAAAATTCTCGTGCAACCCACGAGAAAACACACACAGTTATAGGCACAGACAGGGCACTAAAATAGCAATCACAGAATACGCACAGATATACCCTGGTTCGGTCGTCCCCACGACCTACTCCAGCCCCCGAAAGCAACTACTAGATAGATATGTAATCAAGTACAGCTACAATGAGTCAAGATCCCAAATCTACTCTCACCTAGCTCGTACGCACACCACGTGCTCTACACTATCAATCTAGTCAGATGCTCTCCCTCCGTGACGACTCCCAAAGTCGTCAGGTCCCCAAAAAGTAACTGGTAAAGTTTTCCCTAACAGAGATCGCTACACAAATAACACAGATATAAAGTATAGAGTTTAGGGATGCTCAGATCGTGTCTGTGTAGTCGTCTCTGCCAATAAGCACGGGTCAGATCTGAATCTGACAAGATGGAATCTTCTCGTCGGCACGTCTCGTCTCGAACCTCAAGTTGTGGATTCTCCTTGCTAGTTGAAGCATGCGGCTAAAAAGGCCTCTAGGCCTCCTTGTATTAAACACAAATTGCGACACCTCCCCCGCACAAAAAGGGAACGGCTGAGGAATTTTTAGAGAGATGTGTCTTCAAAATTTTCGGCTGCCTCTATCAATTGTGCCTGCAAGGAATTAAAAGATATGTGAAGAAATACAATCAAGTGCCTGCAACATTAAGTACTCTTTAGATATTAGTGGAGAAACAAAGTCAGAATAATATAATGTTGAAGATTTGTTTAAAAAACAATAAGGCCAACACTTCCCTGTTGATGCCTTGTGTAACAGCCGCACAAAAGATACTTGAACACACAAACTTCTGCACAAAAAAAACTTGTACCAAAAAATATTTGCTTCCCAAAATAATTCGGTTCTTGGGGGACTTGCAAAAATAAATACTCTTGGATTAAAACGGAACCAACACAACAATTAATGCCCCTTAAAAACTTTTGTGCGGTTACTTATCTTGATTTGTGCGGCGGCCGGCCTTCTTTTGAGTTCTTTGATGATTGCATTAAGCACATGGATGGAGATAGGCACATGAGATGTTGGGTGATAAATTGCGGCTGTTAAGAACTAAAAAATAACCCACAAAATTTTGATAGCTTCGAGATCAATCCTTGTAGCAGCTCCCTTGATGATACATTCAAGACTTGCGGCTCTTTGAGGTTGACGGCTTTTCTTTGCACATGGAGGAAGTTGCTTTTTGATGCATGCGAGAGTTTGCCTCCTGAGATATTTGAGCGGCTGCCTAAGGGTTTTTATTAGACGTGCGGCTCTCAATCAAAGAGCAAAAACCCTTATAAAAAAACAGGCGCACTTCCCCTTTTTTTTGATTGGATCCAATTTAATTCGGTTGCCCCAATGTGCCAAAAAAAACAAACCAAAAAAAATTGTGATTAAAGCTTAAGCCCACGTTAGTGGAGAAGAAGAAGCATTTCACTTATAAATTTTTTTTAAACTTCTCTTTAACGTGTGCACAGGGGATTTTTTTTATTAGGCCTTTTTTCTTTAGAAACTTTTGAACATCCGGCCTTCCTCCAAAGAATTCGTTGCGCTTAAAAAGATTGGGAGAGGTTTGATTTGAATAGGAATAGGATATTGCCAAATCTTTAATTGATGTGAATGAATCACATAGGATTCTTTCCATCTCATCATATATTTGACCAAGTCTTCCTTGCTATGTGAATGGCTCTTTGATCGAGTCATCGAGGAGTGTGTATAGGAATTTGTCCAACTCATTGACGTACATCCTCGTTAATCCTGCAAATACTTAATACACACATCAGATCGTTCACAACTGTTTGTCATCATCAAACCATAAATCCTAGATCGTTGTTTTCAACAATCTCCCCCTTTTGATGATGACACACCCATAAAGTATTTGCACAAATAAGTGTACGTGTGACGCGTGATGAATGATGTAAATGATGTAATGCAATATGATATATTCAATGAGATGATATCAAACATTACTAGCATGCACAATATAACAATATAGTTAGCATGCTCCCCCCTTTTCCAAGCTCCCCATTTTTTTCATTGCTCCCCCTTCAATCAATAATACCGTATTTTGAACCAACATTGATACCACAAATCTTTCCACACTTTTCTCCCCCTTTGTCATCATCAAAAGTGTATTCGTGAAGATTAAAACATACCGCAAGCAAAAAGAGAGTATTATTAAGTATAACTAGCATTTGCATGTCGTCATTCTATAATTAGCACTTCAAGTCCAGTGATATTAATAATTAGAATTCAACACCATCGTGTAAGTGCAATTATTAAACATAGAAGTACAAATGGAGATACTTTTACAAACCCAACCAAATCAAATCCACATTTTCCAAATAACTTTATATCACCTAGGATTGATTTTCCCCACCTCATTAAAAATGAGTTCAAGGTATCACACCCTAAAACATAGCCTAAAAGGACTCTTAGATGTGGGGGTGACATTGCTTGACGAGTAAGAACACCAACGCTAACGTTTACCCATAAAGCTTATGTTGGATACTCGTGGGTAGTGTATTTGCCATGAA
The DNA here is from genome assembly GCA_030789695.1 of Scilla litardierei. Lineage (NCBI taxonomy): Eukaryota > Viridiplantae > Streptophyta > Magnoliopsida > Asparagales > Asparagaceae > Scilla > Scilla litardierei. The sequence goes on from CM061142.1 coordinate 191,393,985, forward strand.
TTGTATCCATTTTTCATACGGAGCAATTTTCAATTTTTTCATATTCATTTCATTTGTTTTGTGCTCAATTTTTATTCATGGAAAATCACATCACATCCCTTAGATTTTTCAGTTAATAATCAGCCTACATTCACTTTCCAATATTCATAAATAATATCTCCAAAAGTACGACATAGTTTAACATTCGTGGAAGTGAAAGTAGGTGTAGAAAACATATTATCAATTCATCGAACTTGGCATGGCTATTAAGAAATAAAACATACGCATGTAGCCATGATAATAATACTACACGTTCTACAAGGATATGATCATCATTCATTTATAACACTAGAACGATGCAAAGAGGAATATATGCAATAAGCTCCTTTTTTTTGCTTTTGTCATTTTTTCAATTTTTTTGGGTTTTATAATGAACTAAAAACACACTAAAGACAATCAAGCAAACATAACCAGAAACACAAAAAAGTCCAAGCACACAAAAATGTTAACAAAAAAAATGCTATGAAGGTATGCATTAAGTTCAAAGAATGAGATATACCTTCGCGTCGCCGTTTGACTAAGGAGCTAAAAAATAATGAGACATTCAATTTATTGCTCCTCGTCAAATTTCCATCCACCTACAAAAGAGGTGTCGTGTGTGACCTTGGAATCCAACAAGGTCCACCAGTGTTAGTCAACAAAGATTTAGGAACCCATACTTGTTTGAATTTAATATTGGAGTTCCTATATTTGCAATAGTACGATGTGTGACCAACACTATCACACGTAAAACACTTTGCGTAAACATTTTTAGCAATGGAAGGCACATTGTGAAATTTTTTATACTTAGGCTTTTCAACATTTTTAGCACTAAATCCAAGACCACGTCTATTATTGCCATACAATTGATTTCCAAGAATGATATCCAAATTTTGTTTTCCTATGGAAAATCTTTTTAATGACAATTCTAAGGTGGCGACTTTGGATTTCAAGATGTCATTTTCATTCACAAGCAAAGTGCATTTACTAATGAAAGCTTGCTTGTTTTCCTCTTCTTTCTTTTCAAAATCCCTCATTTTTTCTTTAAGTTCAAGATTTAGCATGTTAATCTTTTCAGAAAGCAATTCATTTTCAACTTCAAGCTTTATCTTATCAAGCTTATACATGCTAATATCTTTTAATAAAGAGGGACATGAAAGACAATCAGTTTTTTCAGGCAAGCTAGCTTTCTCCTTATTTAACATGTCAATTGTAGTGTTACATGCAACAATTTCAGTTTTTAGTTTTTCAATTTCCTTAGACATGTCATACTCAGATTGTTGCATATCAAAATTATCATTCCTATAACATTCCACATCAGCTTCTAGCTCATCAATTCTATGTTGCTTTCCTTTACAGATTTCTAAGAATTCAGCTTTAGTAGGAGATTCTACCTCATTGTGTTTGGCCATCAATGCCATGCAGGAGTGGGCTTCATGTTCGTCATCCTCCTCCTCAGCTTCGCTATCCATGTCCCACGTCAGCACTTTCGTTTTTCCTTTTGCAACTTGAGCTGTGTGTTGTTGTGGGCAATCTTTTATGTGGTGTCCTTTCTTCCTGCATTTAAAACATTCATTTCTATTAATAGCTTTCTGATCAGAGAAATTTCTACCAAAATTAGAATTATTAGAACGAATGAACCTTTTTCCCATCTCAGCTCTTCCTTGATCAGTTTGAATGTATCTCCTGAAGTTTCTGACCATTAAAGCTTGCTCTTCATCAAGATCATCATCGTTAGCTTGAAGAGCTAATGGTGTGGAAGCTTTGGTCTTCTCTTCAGGTTTCTCTCTGGCTTCTATACTCTGCAACTCAAGCTCGTGTGACATTAGGTTGCCTATCAAGTCCTCCACTTTCATTGTTGACAAGTCCTTAGCTTCTTGAATAGCGGTGACTTTAGGCCTGAACGAGCTTGGTAGCGCCCTTAAGATCTTTCGTACCTGTTCATGGCTAGAGTATGGCTTACCGAGGGAACTGGATTTGTAGACGATGTCCGTGAACCTCGCAAACATCTCTTTCACAGATTCTGTTGGTAGCATGCGGAAGCTCTCATATTCAGTGCTCAGCAACGCAAGTCTGGATTCCTTTACTTGCGATGTTCCCTCGTGTGTCACCTCCAGAGTATGCCAGATTTCCTGCGCAGTTAGACAATGTGAGATATGATTAAACTCAGATTTATCAAGAGAGCATATAAGCGCATTCATAGCTTTACCATTAAGAGTATAAAGTTTCATATCAGCTAAATCCCACTTGTCTTTAGGCTTAATCATAACAGTGTCTTCAATTTTAATAGTGGGTAGACAATAACCATTTTCAACAATATCCCACACATCATAATCTACAGACACCAAATAGATTTTCATCCTAGCCTTCCAATATGCAAAGTTTATACCGTTAAACTTTGATAGCTTGCGGCTGTTAAGAACTAAAAAATAACCCACAAAATTTTGATAGCTTCGAGATCAATCCTTGTAGCAGCTCCCTTGATGATACGTTCAAGACTTGCGGCTCTTTGAGGTTGACGGCTTTTCTTTGCACATGGAGGAAGTTGCTTTTTGATGCATGCGAGAGTTTGCCTCCTGAGATATTTGAGCGGCTGCCTAAGGGTTTTTATTAGACGTGCGGCTCTCAATCAAAGAGCAAAAACCCTTATAAAAAAACAGGCGCACTTCCCCTTTTTTTGATTGGATCCAATTTAATTCGGTTGCCCCAATGTGCCAAAAAAAACAAACCAAAAAAAATTGTGATTAAAGCTTAAGCCCACGTTAGTGTAGAAGAAGAAGCATTTCACTTATAAATTTTTTTTAAACTTCCCTTTAATGTGTGCACATGGGATTTTTTTATTAGGCCTTTTTTCTTTAGAAACTTTTGAACATCCGGCCTTCCTCCAAAGAATTCGGTTGCGCTTAAAAAGATTGGGAGAGGTTTGATTTGAATAGGAATAGGATATTGCCAAATCTTTAATTGATGTGAATGAATCACATAGGATTCTTTCCATCTCATCATATATTTGACCAAGTCTACCTTGCTATGTGAATGGCTCTTTGATCGAGTCATCGAGGAGTGTGTATAGGAATTTGTCCAACTCATTGACGTACATCCTCGTTAATCCTGCAAATACTTAATACACACATCAGATCGTTCACAACTGTTTGTCATCATCAAACCATAACTCCTAGATCGTTGTTTCCAACAGAGCAAACCGAGGAGCCACTCCCTTTCGCTTGGCCTGTGGAGAAGAGGATGAAGGTGTACCTCTTTTTGATGAGGAAGATCGACAGGAAGAGCGCCAAGGGGTCTGATATGATTTCTCCTTTTGATCGCACTCCATTTCAGAGGATGAGAGAGGATTTCACACGGAAGAATCAAGAAACCCTAGAAGAGCACACAACGAAGCTTTGGAAATATTTGAGAGAGGAAAGAGCGCCGTGAGAGGAGCACGAATTTGGGAAACAAATCAATAGGAAAGATAATTAAATCCAGCCTAACCAACTAAAACCAGCCCCCTTATGTTGCAACAAGATGTGCAACATTATGTACAACATAATATGCAACATTAGACACGACACAACGCAAGAGCCTGTTGCAATTCTTCAAATCTGCTAGAATCTAGGGGTTTCGTGAAGATGTCAGCTAATTGGCTAGAAGTTGCAACATATTCCATGGCTAGTAATTTCTTCTCAACCAACTGATGAAATGGTGTCGGACGTCTATATGTTTGGTTCTGGAGTGTTGAACATGATTCTTGGAGATGTTGATAGCACTCTGGTTGTCACATAAGATAGTCAGTACACCCTGGTCAGTACACCCTGCTCCACCCCATAATCTGTTAGCATTTGCTTCATCCATAAGAGTTGAGTACAACAACTCCCTGCTGCAATATATTCAGCCTCTGCCGTAGATAGAGAGATGAAACTCTGCTTCTTGCTGTATGAGGAGACAAGGTTGTTTCCCACATAAAAACAGCATCATGTAGTACTCTTCCTATCATCTGCTTTTCCTGCCCAATCAGCATCACTGTAGCCCGAAAGTAAGGTGTTTGTGTCCTTGGTATACCATATACCGTAATCCGCAGTCCCACTGACATACCTGATAATTCTTTTGACTGCCGTGACATGAGACTCTTTAGGACAAGCTTGATAACGAGCACATACACCTACAATGAAACTGATATCTGGCCTGCTAGCTGTCAGATATAGCAAACTCCATATCATACTCATATACAACTTGACTTCCACCGATTTTCCGTCATCATCCTTGGAGAGCTTGTCACTTGTTGACATAGGAGTGCGGACTTGACGAGCATTTTACAGTCCGAATCTCTTTACCAAATTTTTAGCATACTTTCTTTATGAAATGAATAAACCATCATTAGATTTTTTTACCTGAAGCCCAATAAACATACTCATTTCTCCAACCATGCTCATCTCAAACTCCTTCTGCACGACGACAATGAATTCACGGACTAGTTGATGCGAGGTGGAACCGAAAACTATGTCATCTACATAGATCTGAGTAACAATTACGGCCGACCTGGTTCTCTGAACAAACAATGTCTTTTCTACTCCCCCTCGTTCATAACCTTTCTGAAGCAGATATTTAGTTAGTCTCTCGTACTAGGCCCTTGTGGCTTGCTTCAACCCATAGAGAGCCTTCTTCAGCTTGTAGACATGATTAGGGAGAAATGGATCTTCAAATCCTTTAGATTGTTCGACATACACTTCTTCATTCAATATCCCATTCAGGAAAGCACTCTTTACGTCCATCTGATGAAGCTTAAAGTTGAAACTGTAGGCAACGGCCAGTAGGAGCCTGATGGATTCCAGACGAGCTACAGGGGCAAATATCTCATCATAATCAATCCCTTCAACCTGAATGTAGCCTTGAGCCACCAGACGAGCTTTGTTGCGATTGATGATACGTTTCTCATCGGTCTTATTCTTGAATATCCATTTCGCTCCAATAACATTTATCCCCATTGGTCTTTCAACCAGTATCCAGACATCATTTTGCTGAAATTGAATCATCTCTTCTTGCATAGCGGTCACCCAGAACTTATCTAGAATAGCTTCTTTCACATTTTTAGGTTCAATAACAGAGATGAAACAGGCATACCCGACAAGATCACGGTAGTTGACTCGGCTTGCACCTCTTGTCCGGCGGCCGTCATGAACATCACCAATGACCAACTCTGGCGGATGATTCCGTATAACCTTCGTGATTCCTTCAGGGGGATGAGCTTCTTCTGCCTCATCCTGTGGTTTCTCAACAGATGTTGCATCCTGTGTTGCAACATTTTGTTCAACATTACCTTGAGTTGTATCAACTGTTGCAATATTGGGTTCAACATAATCTTCCTCATCCGTGCAGTCTTCCTGAGAAGCCATTCCTTCACTTATGGCTGCCTCTCCCTGATCAAAATCATCTACCTCTACATTTATTGACTCCATCATGACGTTGGTACATTGGTTTAACACCCTGAAAGCACGGCTTGTTGTGGAATATCCAAGAAATATCCCTTTGTCACTCTTAGCATCAAACTTCCCCCTTGGAGTACGGTCTTGTAGGATATAGCATTTGCTTTCGAAAATATGAAAGTAAGATGCATCAGGTTTCCTACATTTCCAGATCTCATATGGAGTTTTCTCAGTTCTAGGGCGGAGATAGACTCTATTTATAGTGTAGCATGCAGTGTTAAAGCTTCAGCCCACCACTTAACACTGACCTCCTTGGCATTCAGCATCACACATGCCATTTCTTGAAGGGTGCGTTTTTTCCTTTAAACCACTTCATTTTGTTGGGGAGTCTTAGGAGCCGAAAATTCATGCGCAATACCTTGAGCTTCACCAAAGTCAGAAAAAAATGGTTCCCAAACTCCTTACCATGGTCACTTTGAATCCTGACATTCTTGCCAATGTTATCTCCTTTCTCAATTTGAAGACAAGTACATAGTTTATTGAAAGTGCAAGGACCCTGGCTATGGGAAAAACACTAGAAGGGGGGTTGAATAGTGTTTATGCAATTTAAAAGGATAGTTACACCAATTTAAATGCAATCAAACTAAATAGTGTGGAATTAAAATTAAACCCAAATAGAAACAAATGCAAATGCAAGGATGTTTCAAGGGTTCGGATTACCCAAGTCACTTCCGAACTTGTTCCCGGTAATCCTACGTCCCTTCCACCAAGATACCTCCGGATACTCAAGTTAGAACCCTAACTTGAGGTTTCCTTAAAACCCACTTGTAGCAACCCTACAAGTGAAATCGAAATACAATCGATTGACCTTGACTCCCACAACTTGGGAGCAAGCAAACCGCACTCACAACCCGAGAGCAAATTCAAATAACGAAAGTTATGAAATAAGAAAGCAACACTTACAATCACATATGCCTTGAAGTAGAACTTGAAGGAGAAGTGTGTTGTGTGTTGAAGACTCTCTTGGAAGAGAGGAGAAATCCCTTTCTCTTGACTGCACCAAATGCCTAGAAGATAACTCTTTGGTTCTAGGTTGGGGAGCAAGAGATCAAAGATAGGACTTCTTAGGGCTTTGGATTTGAGAGCTTTAAACTTGAGAATGAAAGCTTGAGATGAAAACTTGGAAGAATTGGTAACCTCTCAATGTAACAGTAGAAGCCCCTTATATAGGTTTCTCAAATCCACAAAACATATTAGGCAAAAACCCTTTTGGAAGCCGTGAGAAAAATCTCAATGGATAGAACCTGAGCTCGCGACAGTTGACTGTTGAGAAAACCACAGTCGACTGTTGCACAGTCAGTAAGGGTAGGTGAGAATTCATAACGGTAACTTACCACGTGGACAATCGATTGATGAAGCATAGACAGTCGACTGTTGAACCAACAGGCGACTGTAAATCCTTCTACAGGCGACTGGCCTTAAAAAAGGTAAGTTGAAGAATTCTGAAAATCTTCTGAGATAACAGGACAGACGACTGATGAGGACACAACAGTCGACTGATAATCAGAACAGGCGACTGTAAATCCTTATACAGATGACTGTCAAATAGCCTGAAAATTTCCAGAGAGCTGAGTCAACAAATTGGCTCACAGAAAGATGACTGTTGCAGCATAGACAGTCGACTGATCCAATGGACAGTCGACTGTATATTCAACATTAGTCGGCTGACCATAAAAATACAGATCAACAGAGTTTGGGCAAAAGATAGATAGGCGACTGATTTACTAAACACATTCGACGGTCACTTGGACATGCGCCTGTGAATCGTTCATGAGTCACCTGTGGGAATAAAAACAGAGAGGCCCAAACCAAGTTTGTAAAAGATTGTGCATAACAGGCGACTGTAGAATAAAACACAGTCGACTGTTTTTGAGACAGGCGACTGTATAATGTTCACCAGTCAACTGTTGTAAACAATCCAAGCACAAATAAAAAGAAATGAATTGGAGTCTAAGGACGAATGATCTAATGATTTCCTATGACTAAATTGAAGATGTGTGTGAGTGATCCATCAATGTTCTACTTCTAAGCTACATACTAGAAGAGATAAAAGAAATTTACATTCACGAACTCTCTCTTCTATCCAACGTATGAGCTTGAAGTCTTCATGGAGCTTCAATCATCATCTACAATCATCCAATCCATTTCATTTGCCTTCAATAATCTTTAAGAGTCATCCATTGCTAGTAGATCTTCATAAATAGCTTAGGCAATGGATTAATTGCAAAATAGGGGATTAGTCACAAGTATTTATGTTTGCTCATCATTAACACCAAGTAGGGAGAAGTCCAATACTCAAAATTCTCCCCCTTTTGATGATGACAAACAAACATAAACAAAAAGATAAATAATTGTGCGTAATGAAAACTTAATCCCCCTTCATAGATGCTAATCAAGTTAGTCAACAAAAATTAGGGCATATATATATATATCAATTGAAGCAAATGAGTAAGATATGAGTGAATTCACTTCATGAATTCTAGGAAAAGAAAATCCATATTCATTGTAATCTTACTCCCCCTGAATCTTAGGCAACTTCAGTCTTATATTCAACGTGTTAGCACATACTTAGCACATTCATTATAAATCTTGTATGTTTATTTCTCTCCCCCTATGGCATTATCCAAAAAGGTGGGAGTAAATAACAACAATAATCGTGCTAGATAAGAACTAACAACAATCAAGGAGTATAAAGATATAAAGAATCAAAACTCATAAAATCACATCAAATACTTATGTGAATATAGGAATGGAAGTCCAATATCAACATTTTAGATATACGAAACAAAAATAGTTTCAAAAACACATCATATCACAGATAGCATGAATAATCCAATATCAAGTCCAAATTGTCTCAAAATCACATTATGAGAGAATAAAACATTCATGGAGACAATATCACAATCGGCACACAGATATGATTAACAATTATACATAAGACGAAACAGAGGCGTGGGAGGCAGTGCAGAAGAAATCATCCCCATTTCTATACCACAATCTTATTTGGTTCAACAACTATATCCCAAAGTATTCCATCTCCCTTCTTAGAGCATTCAAAAATAAATTGTCAACCAAGTGCCGCCTAGAGCAATGGTGCACAATCAATTCCAATGCATGCGAGCTTTGCGAGGATAACATGCCGGAATCTACAGATCATCTTTTTTTCACTTGCCCCTATGGCAATTATATTATGAGGAGGGCGTTCCTCAAGATGGGAGTCTCGGGCCCAGCTGTCCTCACTCTATCAGAAGTCGGCGGCTTCTACTTGGCCAATTTCTGCAAAAAGGGAGTGCTGGGACTTTTTGCTAAGACAGTCTTGGCTGCGGTGGTGTGGCATCTATGGCGCGAACGAAATAGAAGGGTGTTTGATAATAAGAAGAAATCCAAGACTGCACTTTTTGATGATATCGCCGCTGATGTCCGTGTTGCTTTGCGCAATGTTGATGACGTTGAGGATGAGGCCGCAACTGCTTGTGCTAACGGGGATATTAGAGACAATGGTTGACTACCCATATATCCCTTCACTGTGCGAATGTATTTTGTCATGTATGTTGTTTTGTTTATTGGTCCTGAGATTGGATGTTAGACTATTTGATCTAGGGTGACGACGCTTGTGTCCTCTCCCCTAGTCACTTGGACTTGCAACCAACTGTCAGGCCACTATGTACTCTTGTATATTGTTTAATACAAATTCTAACTTACCTTGCAATACACACACACACACACACACACACACACACACACACACACACACACAAGTCATACCCCATGCCCGAGGGCACGGTACGGTTAAGATTTTCTCCCGGGAAATTTTTGATCCCAAAAAATTATTTCCACAGTCAAAATTTAAAAGAACAAAAAATTAGCATAGAAATATTTAGCGGCGCAGAACAACAAATTCGACACGAGCGTCTTAGACGCAAAACAACAAATTCGTCGTAGGCGCCTTCGTCACGAAACTACAAAGTAGCGGAAAAAAATTTAGCGGGCACCCGCCTTCAGCGTGAAACAACAAATTAGCGGAAGAAAATTTAGCTGACGCAGGCCATTCTGTTGAACAAAAATTTACAAAACACCCAAAATTCCAGGACAGCTGACTCAAGGGTGAAAGAATGATGGGGACAGTCGTCTCCCGGACGCAATACCGACGACGAAAAGGTAGTCATAACCTGTGTCCGCGGGCACGGTTCAGTTAAGATTTTCTCCCACGAAATCTTTGTTCCATGGAACAACAAATTCACGTAAAAATATTTAGCAACGCAGGAGCATTCTGCGTAGGCGCCTTTGGTGCGGAACAACAAATTTGATGCATGCGCTTTTGACACCGAACAACAAATTTGGCACGGAACGATAATTTCGACTCCGGCGCCTTCGGGCAGAACAACAAATTAGCGGTGCCAAAGGCGCCGAAGGCCCGGGCCGCTTCGGCGCTGGCCCCCTTCTCGTGATAACATCTCTCATTTTTCGTACAGATTTAGTTCCATATGATTTAGCGCTCCCCAAAATTTAGTTCTATATAGATTTAATTCTCTCCAATTTTAGTGCTCCAAAATTTTTCGTAAACTCTGATCCTACCCATCAATTCCTCAAGATTCAATATCAACCATCTTTATATCCACTCTTTTATCCTATGTGCAATAATTTTTTCATTTTATCATGCACTTGCCGCATTAAACTTTTATTAGTCTTAATCGAGGGTGTTTTCTTTTAGTTATTTGCCAAATCTCTCTTGGAAGTGCTCATTGAGAAGGAGATTAAGATGTATCAACACCCACAAAATAAGATCATTATTAAATCAATATAAATTAATTCAAAGCAATCGATTCTTCGTCTCTTGATCAGATAAAGAGGGTATTGATTGATAAACTGATCAAAAGTCACTGAACTAAGAGGAGTGAGAGCATTGACAGGAGGATTAAAGATGGTGATGAACGCAATGTCTTCGCTTCCAACCTTTTCTTATTTTTCTTATATTTTGGTCTCCTTCTTCATCTATCCTTGCTCCTGATGATTGATGGAGAGAGTGATGACACACACACACACACACACACACAGAGAGAGAGAGAGAGAGAGAGAGAGAGAGAGAGAGAGAGAGGTGCTGTTATTATTTTTTGAGTCAACTGAGTGGATGGCCTTCTTAAAATAAAATTAAAAATCCAAATCAAAATTTCAGTTCCACCAAAAACGCTAGGCAAATTGCTCTGCCTTCAGCACTATTTTCCAACTAAGCCATGCTAACACGCTTTATGCAAAGAAATCCCCAATTGTTACTAATCCATTATGTAGCTGCACAATTTTCACTTGATGTTATTACAGATAGGCTGCTTATTGTTTACACATAATTACCAAAATTGGTATGGTGCAGTTAAAAAATCAACACCTCTACTGGCCAAATATGAAAACAGACTACAACCTCACAGACCAAATATGAGCAAATATAAGCAATTACTTTTTCATGAGCAGATCCCAAACGAAATTCAACACTGAACTTCAACCAAGCTCCAAGCAGCTACTCCTTCGTCGACTATGAAATTCAATCGATCTCACCAAGTAGCAATGTTGAACTGCATGATAGATGAGAAAATATTTGATCAAAGTCGACATTGGTTCTTCAATCCTTTGCATTCAAACATAAGATCAACAAAAATTATATCATTAGCAACCATAAGAAGAAGAAAATTTACCGAGACAATGAAATGTAACCGAGTTGATGTTTCAGTTTCACCAAGTTCATCGAGGTGCTGCTCCTTTTATCAACAATGAAATTCAATCGAAGCTGCTACTATTTCACCGACAATGAAATCATGATGGTTTTACCCTGACCCAATTATATTTTTTCCTTGATCAAATGTACTTGAAGATAAAAAAATCAAGAATTTAAAGCTCGTTTTGTTATAACTCACCATCCATCAGTGGTGTTTGGAACATCCAAGTAAATAGTTTCAAGCGACAATTTTATCTGCAAAGCAAACAGATCAAATAAGAAGAACTTCATAAAGGATCCCTAATTTCAAATTAATTTGACATATTAAGTCTCCAAATTCAATTAAATCATATATGTAGCATCCTAAATATGACAACATAGTAAAAATGGTACATATTTTCCTTTTGGTGATACATTGTAGGAGTAAGAGCAACAAAACATTTACTTGTAATTGGTGATAAGTAATACATATAAATTGTTTGCAGATAACATGTGTCCTGACATATTTTTTGCTTGAAATTTCATCTTGCAACATATCGTACTAATTCTAAGCAATTCCTAAAATGCAATTCCATGGTAAATTGAATTAGTTCCATGTTATCGGTGCAAAATTAAAAAAATTGAAGTTGTTTTTTTAAAGACGTGGAACTAATTGTATGCATGCCATGGTAAAAAATGAAGTTCCATGGAACCCAACTGTTGTATATTTTCCATGAAACCCAACTGTTCAACTAATTCTATGCATTTTAAGGTTCATAAAAATGAAGTTGCATTAGTTACATGGTAAATTGAATTAGGAACTAATTACATTTTTTAAAGATGAAGATGAAATTCAATTGTTAACAGAAAAAATGAAACACATAAAAATTACAGTGCGGTATGTTCCTAAGAATTGCATTTTTTAAAGATGCAAATGAAACGAATAACATGTGTCCATAAACCCACTGCACTAATTCTATGCATTCCATGGTTCAAAAAAATTGCAGTGGGTTCATAAAAATTGCAGATAATCATAATCAAATGACTGCATGTTGAGCACATAATTAAACAGCGTGCACATAATCAATAAGCAGAGGGTACAAAAAAATTGCATGAGCGAGGGTTGAACAAATAAGCAGAGGGTTCACATAATCAATAACCAGTGAGCACGTAAATAATGGGATTCCTCATCTTTTTCTAGAGTTAAACAAATGTTTCAAAAAAATGTTTGTGGCTGAATTTAAACATAGGGTTCAAAACAATTGGGTGACCTGTTTTGCTCGCAACCTATTTCATTCTCTTCTGGGCAAGTAAAAAAATGCACCATTAGCAGCTTCCTCCTATTCTGTGTGAGAAAAAAAAGAGCAATGAGCTACTTCCTTAACAAAGGAGGACACATATTGTTACTATTTTTGGTCTAGATAACATAATGCTTCAACTTTAAACAATGGAGTGCCTACCTAAAATCAAAATTTTGCTTTGTTTAGATAAAAGTACTTTAAAATAAAAATGGAAAGCCTTCCTAAAATCAAAATTTTCCTAAAATCAACAATGAAAAGCCTTCCTAAAATTTTCTTTGTTCTAATCCAATCATCACATGCTAATGTATATGATTTGGTCAGATAAGGAATTCAGCCGAAAAATTAAAATCCCTTAACAAACTGAAAAATTAAGCAAACCTACAAAATTAAGCTGCTGTATATGATTCAGTCCGATAAGGAATTCATTTTGATTTCATTTAATCAACTTAATAATTGTACCTCTTAAAAAAATTTCCTCCTGCAATATAACCTTCCCCCATATTCAACCCATCAAAACACAAGCATCACTGCATGAAGCATTAAAACACTAATAAATGAAAAGTAAAATCCAAAAACAGAAAAATATATTTAGAGGTTGAGGTATTTACCATGTGAACGAAGAGAAATTGGGTTCCTTGAGGCGAGGCGGCGCTTGACGATCTTGTTGGCCGCATCATTCTGCAAGACTCCACCCTTTTCATGGCTCCTTGACCATATGCAAAATCCCTAATAAAATTGGGGAAAGGGAATTAAAATTTTTACCTAAAGAGAACAAATCCCTATTTGAAACCCGTGGATCTTCTCAGACTTGGAGGGGCTCGTGGCATTCTCTTCACCCTCAGCTTGCCTTTTTCATGGCTCCTTAGAACCCATCAAATTTCGAAGCTACAAAGATCTGGGGTTAGGGAGATGATTTTGCAGAGGCTTGAGGAAGAAGACGATGGGGAGCGGGGGCTGATGGAGACAGATGATGAGATCGGGAGCGGGGGCTTGAGGAAGAAGAGATGATTTTCCTAGCTCCTATTCTTGCGTTCCTATTCCTCCTCTTCTTACCGTCCTCTACATGCAGATTGGTTTTTGGAGCAGGGAGGCAGAGAGGGGGCGAGAGAGGCAGATGGGTCTGCTGAGGAGTTTGGGGTTTGGGGTCAGCTGAGGAGTTTGGGTCTGATGCGTTTTTTGGGGGGGTCAGCTGAAGAGAGTTTTTTGGATCTTAAATTTTAAACTTCAAAGTTTTCAAATTTCAAATTTTAAATTTCAAAACTCACCCCAGATTCCTACCAAATGTCCTAGTCATCATATAAACACTTATCCAATTTCTCTTATCCAATATCTCATATAACATCCCTCATTTTTATACCCTAAATATAATTCAACCTCTTATCCAATTTCTCTTATCCAATATCTCTTATCTAAAAACTCATCATAACATCCCTCATTTTTATACCCCAAATACAATTCAAACCCTTATCCAGTATCTCTTATCCAAAAACTCTTATCGAATAACCCATGATAACATCCCTGTTTTATTATATATATATATATATATATATATATATATATATATATATATATATATATATATATATCAAAAGATGATATGAGTACACATCAGATTGACATCACCATGTCCAACAAAATACATCATGACCAAAAAAATACATCATGACATCAGTGTACATCAGCATACATATAAAAAACTTAACATCATACACATAAAAACTCCAAGTAACACCACTGCAGGACCACTCAACCCAACCAAAAACAGACCAAAACAAAATCAAGGTCACTAGGTGAGCGAACAAAAAGTAACAGCAGCAAGTTCTGTCAATGTGAATGATGGAGGGGTCCGAAGGCCGTCCAGAAGAGCGGAACATCAGCCTAGCAGAGCGACGAGTAAGAAAGGTTGGAGTCTTCCTCTTAGAAGACGAAGCACGAGCAGCAGAGGATTCCGCATGACCATGAACAGGAGTTTAGACAACAGGGGTCTGAACAACAGAAGATATATGCACAAAACCTGGAGGAGGAGGAATACCAACAGGGGAAGTATCCTCAGATTTAGAGAACAGAGCCTGAAGCTCGGCGGAAATGGGAAATCCATGAAGCATAAGGGATTTGTACTGAAGCTCCAAAAGAAGATTGAGATTCTCATCCATAGAAGTAGAAAGCTTCTCGAGAGCAATGACACGATCACACAACCTACCGAGAAGAAAATCCTCAAGAGGTACTGATGGAGGAGTATGAGGAGGATGATCGGCTGGCAGAGAAGTGTGTTTAGCAACATTCTCTGAAGGAATGGGGTCACCGACAATGATATTCAGGAATTCCCCAGAAGATGGAGGCGAGGAGGGAACCGGATCAGTGAGTTAAGGAGAAGGAACCGGATCATCGAGGAAATCGAAAGATCCTTTAGGAAACAGATCCATGAGATCAGTCGACTGAAAGCTAGGTCAAGCAAGTAAGGACACGATTCCTGCAAGAAGTCGATCTATAGGCGAGCAACACACGAGCAACCAAACGAAGGAGGAAGATCGAGTTGCCATGAAGAAAATCAGAGGAGAGATCTACAGAAAATTTCGAGCGGGAAGACGAGCCGTTCATTCGAAGGAGAGAGACGACGTGGGTTAAAATGAACCGTCTCGAATTTTATAAGAAAGGGGAAATAATCTGGGCCGTTGGATCAACGAATCGACGTTTCAGATCGAAACTGTGAACCATCACAACAGTAGATAGTCGACTGATGAACAAAAACCAGTCGACTGGATGAGGCGATAAGAAATAAGCTCAGAAAGACAGACAGTCGACTGTTGAGTAACATACAATCGCCTGTCCGTGGGACAGTCGACTGTACTATACACATCAGTCGACTGACTGAGAATCAATAAACTTCATCAAAAAGACAGAGAGTACTGGAAAAAATTTGACAGATATGTCAGTCGTCTGATGACTAAAATGCAGTCGCCTGTTGAAATAACAGTCGACTGTAGAATTGTCATCAATCGTCTGTGCGAAAGATACAAATTTTTGACTGAGAAAATAGAGTAGGCCAGTCGACTGTCGAAGGAAAGACAGTCGTCTGTCCTGGTCCAAAAATGCACAGTGAGATAGAAATCCAGAGGATATAAACACTCACCTTAGGACCTATACTCTAATCACAAACTCATCATAAAACAATGTAAAACAATAAATCAATTGCAACACAAATTTCTAAAACCAATTTCAAAGAAATCATGAAATCACATAAATATCAATTGCCTTTCTTAAACACATATATATGATATATCAAATGAAGATAGGCAACATGATGATATGAGCTCAAAGATTGTTATAACATATAAGTTGAGCTCCTAAATTTCAGATTCACCCATAATTCCTAATTCTCCACGCAACCTCACAAATGAATCTTCTTTAAGAGGTTTTGTGAAGATGTCGGCAATTTGTTTTTGGGTTTCAATGTACTCTAAGATGATGTCCTTCTTAGCTATATGATCATTAATAAAATGGTGTCTCACATCTATGTGTTTAGTACGGGAGTGATGTACCGGGTTCTTGGAAAGACATATAGCACTTTGGTTATCAACCATGATAGGGCAAGTATCACAATTGACACCATAGTCACTAAGAGTGTGTCTCATCCAAAGAACTTGTGCACATGCAAGACCCGCGGTAATATATTCCGCTTCAGTCGTGGACAATGACACTGATTTCTGTTTCTTGGAAAACCAAGAAACTAAGGAATTTCCTAGAAAATGACACGTGCCACTAGTACTTTTCCTGTCGGACTTGCATCTGGCAAAGTCGGCATCACTATATGAGATTAACTCATATGTGCTAGATTTAGGGTAAAGTAACCCATAATCTAGAGACTAATTGAGATAACGAAATATTCGTTTAACCGCAATCAAGTGTGACTCCTTAGGTCTAGCTTGATATCTAGCACACAAGCATACAGAAAACATGATATCGGGCTTACTAGCAGTTAAGTAAAGTAAGCTACCGATCATACCTCGATATAGACGAATGTCTACATCTTTTCTGTTTTCATCCTTGTGTAGATGTGTAGTCGTACTCATGGGAGTCCTTTTGCTTGAAGACGATTCCATCCCGAATCGCTTAATAAGCTCCCATGTGTACTTTGTCAGATGTATGAAAGTTCCATTCTCCATTTGTCGAATTTGCAATCCAATAAAATAAGTGAGCTCTCCCATGTGGCTCATCTCGAATTCATCCTTCATAGACTTAGAAAATTCTTGACAAAGATTAAAGTTAGTAGAACCAAAAATTATATCGTCTACATAACCTTGAATCAAAAGAATGTCATTTTCATAATCTTTAATGAAGAGTGTAGAATCAACTTCTCCCATTTTAAAACCTAAATCCAAAAGAAAGGTCTTGAGTCGATCATACCAAGCTCTAGGAGCTTGTCTCAACCCATACAACGCTTTCTTAAGTTTGAAAACATGGTTTGGAAGTTTTTCATGAATAAAACCGGGAGGTTGAGAAACATATACTTCTTCATTGACAAACCCATTTAAAAATGCACTTTTAACATCCATCTGAAATAACTTAAAATTCTTATGGGATGCAAAAGATAAAAGCAATCTAATTTCTTCGAATCTAGCTACGGGGGCAAAAGATTCTTCGAAATCAATACCTTCCTCTTGCCGTTAGCCTTGAGCTACTAACCTTGCTTTGTTCCTTGTGATTACCTCATTCTCATCGGTCTTGTTCTTGAAAATCCACTTGGTCCCAATGACTTGGTGACCACTTGGAAGAGGAATGAGCTTCTAAACTTCATTTCTCTCAAATTGCATTAGTTCTTCTTCCATTGCCACTATCCAAGAACTGTCCTCACAAGCTTCTTGGATGTTCTTTGGCTCAATGGTAGAGACAAATGTGCAATGAGAGAATTCTTCAATTCTTAAACTCGTTCGAACACCCACACCAATATCTACAATTATTTGGTTATGAGGATGGTTGCGAACGGTCGGGTAAGCTTTGTGTATTCCTGCATCACTTGGAACATCTTCATCAATTTCGTTAGTAGTATTAGTCTCAATAATCGAATCATTAATCTTAACATTACTAATAGAATCACAAATAGCATCTACACTATCATCATCTACATGAGGAAAATCAAAATCTTCATAAAATGATACGTGTAGAGATTCCTCAATCGTCGAAGAAGTTTAGTTGTATATCCGGTAGGCTTTGTTACGTGTGGAATATCCAACAAAAATTTCTTCATCGGATCTTGGCTCAAATTTATCTAGGTTACCAAAAGTGTTCTTGATAAAACATTTTGAACCAAAAACACGAAAATATTTTACTTGAGGCTTTTTGTCATAAAACAACTCAAAACAAGTTTTGTTCGTTCGGGGTCTCACTCGGATCCTATTGAGCACATAACATGCCGTGTGCACCGCCTCTGCCCAAAATTGTAGTCCAAGATGACTATCATGGAGCATAGTACGAGCACACTCAATAAGAGTCCTATTCTTTCTCTCTACAACACCATTTTGTGGTGGTGCTCGAGGGAAGAAAAAGTTACGAGTTATCTCGGTGTCATCACAAAACTTTGTAAAAGATTCATTCTCGAATTCTCCTCCATGATCACTACGGAAAGTGATAATGGTGGATCCTAAGAGATTCTGAATCTTCTTTGCAAATATGGTAAACTCTTCAAAAGCTTCATTCTTATTAGTTAAGAATGAAACCCAAGTAAATCTAGAAAAGTCGTCAACGACAACTAATCCATAATGAGCATTGCCTAAAGAGACGGTTCTAGTTGGCCCAAACAAATCTAGATGAAGAAGTTCTAGGGGTCTCTTAGAAGTAATGCCTTCTTTAAGCTTAAACGATGATTTACTAAGTTTGCCTCTTTGACACGAATCACAAAATTTTTTCTTACTAAAAGCAATTTTAGGAAAACATTTGACTAGATCATGCTTAGCTAACTTATATAAGTGCTTGAAGTGAACATGACCAAAACGGCGATGCCATATTAGTTGTTTACTTGTATTAGCAAGTAAGCAATGTTCTACGGTTTTAGGCAAGCTCAAATAATAAATATTTTTACGCCTAATACCGAAAAATAAAACATTCGAATCACAATCAATAATTGTACACAATCCTTCTCCAAAGTCAACCTTGAAACCTTTGTCACAAAGTTGACTAATGGAAATGAGATTGTGACATAAGCCACTAACAAGAAATACATTAGTAATTAAGGGTTTGGAAGGGTTACCGACAATACCTACTCCAATGATGGTTCCCTTTTGATTACCTCTAAAAGTGACAGTTGCACCATCCTTGATGCTAATCACTTCGGAGAGCAATAAGGGATCTCCCGTCATATGTTTGGAGCAACCACTATCGAAAATCCATCCTTTCCCTTTAGAACTAGTTTGACCTTTAATGCTCTTCTTCTTTCTCTTGGGTACCTACATAATATACCATAAGCTCATGGTACTCAATATTTGTTGGGTCCAAGGGGATTAGCCCTTTGGAAGCCAAGTCCAAGTGGACTTCCGCTTCCCAACATAATTACTATTCTTAATAACATCATGAAAATAGGGATCGACATATGCATTCTTATCATTTAGGATAGTGTTCTTAGGACCCCAAATGTTGTAAATTTTGGGAGTCCTTTTTCTAGTTTCATGCATACTTGTTAGATTTCTATGCGGTGCTTGCTTCTTAGGAACATGGTTTCTAGCATAGAAATGAGGTGGAGGATATGCATTGAACATACGAGAACGATATGTATGCTTGGAAACATGCATGTTGTATGAAGCATATGGGTCATGCATGATATGTGGAGGATTAGCATACATGTAAGAATGATGTGTATGTGCATATGAGTGTTTAGGAGCACGTACATGAGTATTTCTCATGTGTGGATTTGCACGTGTCCGTGGGTGTGGAGCATAAAAAGTGTCATGATTATCCACTTGTGAAGTAGGAGGTTTCCTACGTGGATGAAGGTTAGTGTATATGTAAGCATGGCTTCGCTATTGGTTTTCACCCTTAGTGGGTTTCTTCCCAAAAAGAAGAGACGGTGAAGTGGTGAATTTCTTGGTGGATTGCTACCTATAGTATCTTTGACACCACTTATGGATGCACCGGAGGATGGCCTCACAAGTCTATAGTGACACCACTATAGGAAGTGCGAGCATTGGATGCATTCGCATTCACAAACCCAAGACCAACACAATGTGTGGCCAGAAATTGGTTTCCTAGCAAATCATCCAATTGTCCTTTTCCCTTATTGAATCTCACAATACGGGAGGACATGAGCTCATATTTCTCCTTAAGAGAAGAAATATTGGTATCCAAGGTGGACACCCGTGCTTTGAGCTCGTGCACTTGAGTTTTAAGAGAATCATTCTCTAAGCCCAATTGTGTGTGTCGTGTGACTAGATCACTATTATCCTTAGGATGGGTTTGATCTAGTTGAGATTTGAGGGCATTCACCTCATCTCTCAAAGTGACATTTTGAGAAGCTAAGTTTGCTTTCTCAAGAGTTAAAGTATCAACAATGGTGTCATTGTTGATAATACATAGAATGGATGACTTGCTAACATTCAATTTCTTTAAGCTAGTATATCTAAGCATTAAAGATTGATATTTAGCAAATAATTCTTCATTTGCAATACGAAGTTCATCCATTGTTAACTCGGTATCATCCGTATCGGAATCACTCTGATCAGAGAGTGGATCTTCTCATGCCATGAAACACATGTGGGCGCTCTCACCCTTCTCATCATCGGAATCACTTGATGAGTCTTCACTTGAGTCATCGAATGTACCGACGAGTCCTTTCTTCTTATCTCTCTTGTTCTTGTCGGACTTGTGGTACTTCGGAGCCTTCCACTTCTCTTTGTTTTTTAGCATTGGGCAATCCCTCTTGATGTGCCCTGTCTTATTACACTTAAAGAAAAGAGAGTAAGTAGCATTAGTAGACTCAATCTTTTGTTAGAGGGAAATTTACCTTTGCAGAAGAAGCGTAGGAACTTCTTCACCATTTGGGCCATTACACCCAAATCCATCTCATTCTCTGATTCTTCACTATCGGAGGATGATGAATTGGCGTTGAATGCCAAAGCTTTCTTCTTGGACTCCGAAGGATTCATCATAGCTCGAATCTTTAATTGGTTCTCTCATCTTACTTCATAAGACATGAGAGTCACGATAAGATTCACAACTGTGTAATTCTTCAAATCATTGACCTCCTCGATGGCGGTCGCTCTTCTTTCCCATTTGGAGGTCATTCCCATGATGATCTTCATTACCTTTTCAGGTTCGGTGTATATACGGCCAAGGGCTTCCAATTCATTGGTGATGTCGGTAAAACGTCCGTACATCGATGCAATGCTCTCATTTTCCTACATATGAAACAAATCGAAGTTTTCCACGACAACATATAACTTTGAAAGTTTTACATTGTTCATTCCCTCATGGGTAACGATGAGATGGTTCCAAATTTGATATGCACTCTTACATGTGCATATATTGTTGAACTCATTCTGTTACAACGCACAATGAAGAGCGTTCATTGCTTTTGCGTTGTTGACTTCGACGGATTTCTCAGAAGATGTCCATTTCTCGAAATCTACTTCGGTGGGCTCGACGTATTCCTTGTGGAGGGTTCTCCAAAGCGAAGCGCTCCTTAGAAACGTCTCCATCCTACACTTCCAATAGCTAAAGTTAGTGCCATTGAAACGTGGAGGATGCACCATTGATTGGCCTTCGAAAAGTGTGGACGCTCCATCACGGTCGTGATTGTTGTACGAAGGCGACGAAGGAACGTTATTGTTATTGGATGCCATAGCTATAACCTTGTGCTCTGATACCAATTGTAAGGACCCTGGCTATGGAGAAAACACTAGAAGGGGGGTTGAATAGTGTTTATGAAATTTAAAAGCATAGTTGCACCAATTTAAATGCAATTAAACTAAATAGTGCTGAATTAAAATTAAACCCAAATAGAAACAAATGCAAATGCAAGGATGTTTCAAGGGTTCGGATTACCCAAGTCACTTTTCGACTTGTTCCCGATAATCCTACATCTCTTCCACCCGGATACCTCCGGATACTCAAGTTAGAACCCTAACTTGAGGTTTTCTTAAAACCCACGTGTAGCAACTCTACAAGTGAAATCGAAATATAATCGATTGACCTTGACTCCCACAACTTGGGAGCAAGCAAACCGCTCTCACAACCCGAGAGCAAATTCAAATAACGAAAGTTATGAAATAAGAAAGCAACACTTACAATCACATATGCCTTGAAGTAGAACTTGAAGGAGAAGTGTGTTGTGTGTTGAAGTCTCTCTTGGAAGAGAGGAGAAATCCCTTTCTCTTGACTACACCAAATGCCTAAAAGATAACTCTTTGGTTCTAGGTTGGGGAGCAAGAGATTAAAGATAGGACTTCTTAGGGCTTTGGATTTGAGAGCTTTCAACTTGAGAATGAAAGCTTGAGATGAAAACTTGGAAGAATTGGTAACCTCTCAATGTAACAGTAGAAGCCCATTATATAGGTTTCTCAAATCCAAAAAACATATTAGGCAAAAACCCTTTTAGAATCCGTGAGAAAAGTCTCAACGGATAGAACCTGAGCTCGCGACAGTTGACTGTTGAGAAAACCACAGTCGACTGTTGCACAGTCAGTAAGGGTAGGTGAGAATTCATAACGGTAACTTACCACGTGGACAATCGACTGATGAAGCATAAACAGTCGACTGTTGAACCAACAGGCGACTGTAAATCCTTCTACATGCGACTGGCCTTAAAAAAGGTAAGTTGAAGAATTCTGAAAATCTTCTGAGCTAACAGGACAGACGACTGATGAGGACACAACAGTCGACTGATAATCAGAACAGGCGACTGTAAATCCTTATACAGATGACTGTCAAATACCCTGAAAATTTCCAGAGAGCTGAGTCAACAAATTGGCTCACAGACAGATGACTGTTGCAGCATAGACAGTCGACTGATCCAATGGACAGTCGACTGTATATTCAACATTAGTCGACTGACCATAAAAATACAGATCAACAGAGTTTGGGCAAAATATAGACATGCGACTGATTTACTAAACACAGTCGACTGTCACTTGGACAGGCGCCTGTGAATCGTTCATGAGTCACCTGTGGGAATAAAAACATAGAGGCCCAAACCAAGTTTGTAAAAGATTATGCATAACATGCGACTGTAGAACAAAACACAGTCGACTGTTTTTGAGACATGCGACTGTATAATGTTCACCAGTCAACTATTGTAAATAATCCAAGCACAAACAAAAAGAAATGAATTAGAGTCTTAGGACGAATGATCTAATGATGTCCTAAGATTAAATTGAAGATGTTTGTGAGTGATCCATCAATGTTCTACTTCTAAGCTACATACTAGAAAAGATAAAAGAAATTTACATTCACGAACTCTCTCTTCTATCCAACGTATGAGCTTGAAGTCTTCATGGAGTTTCAATCATCATCTACAATCATCCAATCCATTTCATTTGCCTTCAACGATCTTTAAGAGTCACCCATTGCTAGTAGATCTTCATAAATATCTTAAGCAATGGATTAACTGCAAAATAGATGATTAGTCACAAGTATTTATGTTTGCTCATCATTAACACCAAGTAGGGAGAAGTCCAATACTAAACAGAAAGCTCCAAATGTGTCTGATTTTTCCTTAAGAAAGTCTACCCAGGTAAACCGTGAAAAATCATCAACACAAACATAGATATATTTCTTACCTCCCAAGCTAGTTTCTGACATAGGTCTGATTAGATCCATATGTAGCAGCTCTAAGTTCTTGGATGTAGTAATCATCTGAAGTTGCTTGTGACTAGTCTTCTTTTGCTTCCCTAGTTGACAAGGTCCACACACCCCCCTCTCTTGTTGTTTAGAGCCGGTATGCCACGAACAACTCCCACTTGAGATATCTTCATCAAGGTCTTGAAGTTTAGATGCACTAGCTTTTGATGCCACTGCTCAGAAACATCAGTAGTGACATTGAAACACTTGTTAGTTTCTTGGAGAAGGTAACAGTTGTCAGTAGACCTTTTCCCAGTAAGAACTCATACTTCATCTCCATTGAAGACTAAACACTCATCTTTAGTAAACCAGACAAAAAGGCCTTGATCACACAGTTGGCTTATGCTAATAAGATTTACCTTCAAGTCTTCTACATGCATAACATCCTTCAGATTAAGAGACCCTGTCACATTTAGGTTTCCTTTCCCAACAACCTTACTCCTTTGACCATCACCAAAGGTTACATGGCCTTTTTTACCAGCTGAATACTCAGTAAGAAGACCCTTATTGACCGTCATATGTCGGGAGCATTCACTGTCGAAGTACCAAAGGTTTTCAGAAAAAGCAATCAAAGAAGTGTAAGCCACCATGCTGTACAATTCAGATTTCCTTACCCATTTCTTCATCATCCTTTTACCGAAATGTCTAACATTTCTTCCTTCACACCAATGCTTCAGGTGGCTGAAACAATTCCTGTCAGTGTGTCCTATGTACCTACAGTAGTCATACATGGGACGCCTAGATATTGTACCTTTCCTTTGCTTCAACTTTTGTTTATGTCCTTTGACCCGACCCATCTTTTCCAGTTCTTTTGTCACAAGAACACGTCTTTCCTTAGGAACATACAAGTAGCCTCCTCTGTTGTACCCTACACCAGTGCGATCTCTTGAAATTTTTCCCATGTTTAGAATGTCATCGAGCTTAGACTTCCCAGAGTTCCACTTTTTGAGGATACTTTCTGCCTTCTTAGCTCTAAGGAGAGTTCTTCTGAGGCTGCTCTCAAGATTCCTGAGACTGAGCTCGGTCTTCAGAAGTTTAGCCTTATCATCATCCTTCTCACCTTTCAGTTTGGAATTTTCATCTTTCAAGGTTTTGTTAGCTTCACAGATCTCCATCCACTTGTTGAACATGGTTTGATAGGCCATCCGAATGTCTTCTTCACCAACATCCTCATCACTATCATCTTCAGAGTCGGATTCACAGCTGAATGTAGTATTGGATGTTGCAACATTCTGTTTGACATTACCCAGTTTCCTTCCCAATGTTGTACCAGATTTTGCAACATTACGTTCAACATGACTAGACACGTCACAATCCGATTGGTCTTTCAGGGTAGCAGTAAAGGCGACATAGTTATTGGTGATGTCCTCATCTTCAGCACTTCCTTCATATTCCTCATCACTCCAGGTATTTGCTAGTGACTTCCCTTTCTTCTTCTTGAGGGTGTTTGCACACTCAGCTTGTATGTGGCCAAAACCTTCACATTCCATGCACTGTATTCCTTTGCCTTTGTTCTTTGACTCATACCTTTGAGTAGGACGGCTGTTGGTCTTTTCAGCAGTGGAAAGATTTGGCCGTGCCATCTTGTTGACATATTTGAAGTTCTGACCCTTGTTGCTGATCTTTATCATCATCCTATTGAAGTTCTTAGTCAGCAAGGCAATGTCATCATCTAAATCCGACTCATTCTCTGATTTTGGTGTTCACTAACTTCTGCCTTTAATGCCACCCCTTTGTCCCTTCTGTTCTGCTTAAGATTCATTTCATGGGTCTGAAGAGAGTCCATGAGTTCATCCGGTCTCATAGTGGATTGTTTCTCACTTATTCAATGGCCGCTATTTTTGCAGAAAACTTGTCAGAAAGAGATCTCAATCGTTTTCTCGACCAGCTTCTTTTGCGAGTATTCCTTGCCTAGTTGGAAGGCCTGATTTGTTATGTCTCTCAGCCTCCCATTGAATTCAGCAACAGTCTCGTCATCATTCATCCTTAGATTTTCAAACTGGGATGCAAGCATTTGGAGTTTGGAAGCTTTTACAGTACTCGCTCCTTCATGAACATTCTGGAGAATATCCCATGCTTCTTTGGCATACTCACACGTTGAGATCAGCTTGAACTGATCTTCGTCAACAACAATAAAAATAGCATTCATGGACTTTGAATTTCCCAAAGGTTCTCGATCTTCTTCTGGGCCCCAGTCTTTTGCCGGTTTAAGGTATTCTTTGCCTTCTTTGTCTACTTCGATCGGTGGAGTCCATCCTTCAATGGTGGCAACCCATGCCTTCTCATCCAGTAACTTGATGAAAGCATGCATCCGTAACTTCCAGTATGTGTAGTTTGTATTGGTGAGCAGCGGAGGACGTGTAACGGAAGCGCCTTCTTTTGTCTTCATGATTTGCATACTGCGAACACAGGATCACACCCACTTTGACAACACAAAGTAGCATGGATGACCTGCTCTGATACCAATTGAGATTCAGTATGCAGTTAATAATCAATTAAACCGAATGATAAGTACATGCCAAGAAATGACACATAAGACTTGGTAACATACTTCGGTGCACACACCTACATCTGCGGAGCCATGCCCAGAAAATCAGATTACTCCACTAAAAATATTAATGAATACAATCACTAATATCACGTTTCAATTAGGAGGAACAACCTCCTCCTCAATACAAACCGTGGTGGGTGGTCTCTACCAACCCATGAAGTAATCTATGCAAGCTCCCCTTGCATGCAAGATCCCCTTGCTAAATTGACTAGAATCAACTCACTTAATCCCCTATGTGCGTAGCCATCAGCCTCCTCCCGGAGTTCTTCAAAACTTTTCACCAAAGTTGTTACCTTAGTCGTCAAATCCACACACCATAATATACTTCGCTCCCCCTTAATCGCATGGTCGAAAGGGAAGGACGCTAAATGATATGTTGTGCAGAACGACAGCCCACAATTATCGGAACCAATTCGGGTAGGTGGTTCTGCATATCTTCAAGGATCAGATAGAAAATATATTGAGGGCAAGATTCTCTCCAACCGATTCTTAAATAGTTCTGAGAGATTGCAGCTTCCAAAACATCTTCAACAATATTCAATCAACAGAATATACCAGAAGATGTTAAAGATACTAAACTGAGATCTGGAGCTTCTATTTACAATGATCCCAAAACTCGTCATTTATCTTCAGCTTCCCGACACAGCGTGTTGAATGTTATGTTGTAACATAATGTTCAACATTTATTCCATTATGGCTTATAGATGAAGTCACTCTTCTCCAAGATAGTTAAGACCAACCATAAACGCAACTTGGTGCCACTAATGACAACACAGTCATGAACGAATGACCTAACAAGTACCATTGAGTTGGCATCCCTCCTAAACTGAATTTATTCAATGCCTTTTTCAACGTGAAGGTGATCTTTGGTATGCATTGGTTTAAATTCCATAATAGGATGAACGCATCATTATTGGAAGACTATTCATGCAGAGAAATAAAAGCATTTTCTAATTAGTTTCGATGGATGAGGTTATACAAGGGTGCCTCAAGTCTTTCAAGGAACGCGATAAAGATTCAGCTATTGTAATGAATTTTACAACATTGGAGCTAGAGAAGAGAATGTATACGTGTTGTGGTCGAAGAAGAGTTTAAATAATGGAGGAATGGTGTGCTTGGGTCTTTACATCTCGCATATAGTTGATGAAGATGTGTAAAGAGGGTGTCAATAAGAAAGATGTAGGCAAGGGGTGTAGGTGAACACTGGAGACATTCAGGGATGTCCCTTAAAATTGGATAGCTTAACTATCTCTTTACTAGATGTCGTTTCTTACGCTTGTTTATATCGGTGCTTGTTTTTATTTTGCAGATTTGTCATCAGGAAAGGGGCAAGATGTTAAAATTTTGTGATTCAAGTCTCTCACATCACATACCCAGGTCGCTCGGTCGAGCTGTTCTAGACGCTTGGCCGAGCAGAAGGCA
This sequence comes from Scilla litardierei, assembly GCA_030789695.1. NCBI lineage: Eukaryota > Viridiplantae > Streptophyta > Magnoliopsida > Asparagales > Asparagaceae > Scilla > Scilla litardierei. The sequence continues at coordinate 191,421,258 of CM061142.1, forward strand.
CAAAACTTAGGCCAAGTTGTAGCAATTTATACTCGACCGATCAATCTACCGCTCGGCTGAGCAATGTCTACTCGACCGAGCGGTTTGAGCGCTCAACCGAGCTATATAAATAGAGAGTTTAAGCTCTACAGTGCAGAGTGCTCAGGCAGATGATCGATCGAGCAAATTAGACGTTCGACTAAGCACCCCGTTCATCCACCCAGAAGCAGCCTCAGCAAAGATGCCGCTCGGCCGAGTGATGAAATCGCTCGATCGAGCGGTGCTGGGTCCAGATTTTTTAGTCAACGATTCAGATGGGGTTTCCAGGCTCGTTTTGATGCCCTATTTAATCTAATGGTTGATTAGATTAGGTTTAAGACTATTTTTCGGATCTGGAGCAAGAGAGAACCTTAAGCTGTCGCCAATGAAGATTTTGTCGAGAGATTACGGCTAAGAGTTTTGTGATTGGAGTTGCGTGATTCTCTCATTGTCTCCTTGTTCTCTTCGTCCTTTGAATGAGCTTGTGACGACTTGTGAATTTAGCCAAGTTATTACTCAAGTGAGTGGAAGCAAGATTGTAGTCCCTTCGAATATCTCTCTGATATTGAAATCATCTCAGAAGTTGCTAGATGTAGGTTGTGTGCAACCGAAGCGGGGCAAACCTTTGTGTCTGAGATTTGATTTATTTATTTCTATTTCATTTACTGCTTTACTTTACAAGATTATAGGGATTTTATTGGGTTATTTGAGTATCCAATTTTTGCTAGTCCTAGATTCTTGATCAGCTTCTAGGATTGGTTGTTTTTGCGGGGATCTCAATTTGTCGATTTATTCCCAACAAGTGGTATCAGAGCTTGTGTTCATTTGTGAAGGAAGTTAGTGGCGAAGATGGTGTCATTAGCAACTTTGAACATTGAGAAGTTCACTGGCCGAAATGATTTTCGAATCTGGTAGACGAAGGTGAAAAATATTCTGATGCAAACGGGTTGTTACCAAATTGTATTCGATAAGGCGAATATCGATAAGGAGGTGAAGGTTGTAGGATTTTTTGGGTCCTTAGGGCCATACGTATGACGTCCGGTGGAAATCGGTCGGACGAAGTTATCAAAACAGCAGCGGAAAAATTAACTTAAAACAATTTTAAGTCTAGCTCTAAAGGGAACAAACCCTAGCCAAGATTTCTACTATTTCAGGGTCGGGCCCGACCAACACCTAAGGATAGATCTTTCTAACAATTGCAATTTATAAACGCATGAATATTTAAACTACATACCTTTCGCTTTGTTTCCGCAGAAAACGAAGCGTCGTTTAAAGCAACATTTCTTTGGCCCTGCGTTGCTTCTCCTGAGCCGAACCGCGTCTCGAGCCAAACCTTGTCCCGAGCCGAACCGCTTCCCGAACCGCACTGCGTCCCAAGGCGAGCAATACTCTTGTCACCGAGCCAACCACGCGCCGAAGAAGATTTCACCTTGAGTGGATCCTCCATCAAGACTTCGGATCCGATCTGAGCTCCTTCGTAGCTTTGCTAGAGCCCGAACAGGAGCAAGGAAGAAATTTAGGGAGAAAGATAATATTTTAAGCTCAGATCCAGGCTTGCTCATGTTTAATGGAGCTACCCAGATCTGGAGCTTGGGACAAGTTTTAAGGAGGGGAGTAGGCCCCTATTTATATAGGCGGCTGACCCATCCCTTTTACTCGATATCCGATGTGGGATTAAAAGTTTTGGAGAAAAAATTAATTAAAGTTTTACCTTTCACAAAGGCGAAACTTTAGCGAATTTTTCCTCCCTCACCGTTGAGCTTCGCAAGTGATACAACCTATCAAATCGAAGAGGTTTGAATGGTGAACGCGTAGGATGAAACAGTACGCCATTTTGAGTTCGTTTGACCCCCTCAAACAAGTGTCCAAACATTGCCCAAAACTAGTTTTTTCGCAAAAACTACAGCCGTTGCACAAAACTGGGTTAAAAAAACCCTACTGTGGCCTACAGGCGGGTCGGGCACCTGCTAAGCGCGCCAGGCGCCCGACCTGCAATGCAAAATTTGATTTTTTCATTGTTTTGGCTCTATTTTGTGCGTTTGGTGTTTGTTTTTGATGCGGTTTGAACGTGTGTTTAGACCAGGACGATCCCGTCATCTAGGTAACCATTTCCACATGTTTATTATACTAAATATGCACGTAAACTTTTTACGACACATTTAATTCCTTTTGCATCATATGCAAAATTCCCACATTTATAATAAAAAATCATTTGCATCAAATACAAATGAACTGAGGGCATATATTCCCCAACATCTTCCACTTGCACTCAGGATCATTTATCCCGAATATTGAAGCTAACTGCAAACTCTTTGCAGTTTTCTATACCTTGCATCAAATGCATATTCTCCCTAATTTTTACCTATTACTTGACGAAGGTCTCACTCTGTATGAGACACTACATCCTGACCCTAATACTGGTGGGGCTCGAAACCCCAGACGACAGAGATCACGAGCAGCAGGTGCCTTTCCTGTTTCGGTATCATACTTATGTGGTTAATGTTGGATCTGGATCGTAGCCTAGAGGGGGGGGGGGGGTGAATAGGCTAATAAAAATTCTCGTGCAACCCACAAGAAATCACAAGCAGTTATACGCACATGCAGGGTAATAAAATAGCAATCACAGAGTACGCACAGATATACACTGGTTCGGTCGTCCCCACGACCTACTCCAGCCCCCAGAAAGCAACTACTAGATAGATATGTAATCAAGTATAGCTACAATGAGTCAAGATCCCAAATCTACTCTCACCTAGCTCGTACGCACACCACGTGCTTTACACTATCAATCTAGTCAGATGCTCTCCCTCCGTGACGACTCCCAAGTCGTCAGGTCCCCAAAAGTAACACAAAAGGTAATGGTTCCCCTACAAAGATCGCTACTACTACACAAATAAAATAATATTAGAGTTCAGAAATGCTCAGTTTGTGTATCGTAGTCGTCTCTGTCAATAGGTGCCGGCCAGATGTCGTCTGGCAAGTAGTAGTCGTCTCTCGGATGTCCCCTCAATAATTCGGCTCCCCTCTCAATGAAACTTGCGCCTTCCACCAAACACTTCTTCAATTCGACCTCAAAAGAGTTCGGCAGCCTTTGTTCTCTCCCTTTAGTTTCTTTGTGTTGTCCTGCAAAACAACAGCAATAAACGCATTAGTCTTGAATTTTGAAATAACAAAATATCACACGTGCATGTATGGCCACAGCTCTTCAATGTATCATTCACAAACTTTGGCCCTCACAGAATTTTTGTGCTTGGGGTTTAAAAAAAAGATACTCGGTTGCTTGGGAAATTTTGAGGATGGGTCTTCAAAAGATTTTTTGTTGTTGACCAAGCTCTTGGAAATTGAAGCTAAGTAGGAGAGAACCAAATCATAAAAAGAATGCAGCCTTGTTTCTTTTGATTAGCACTGTGCCCAAAACGAGATGCAGCTACCTCCTATATATGTTTTTTAATGAAGAGATCACCTCAAACAAACATTGCGGCTCAACTATTTTATATTCAAAGAGAGAAAAAAAATTGTTGAAGGGGTTCTTGGAAATTGAGGGTTTCGGCAGCTTGGTGAATTTTTGCAAGAGAACGATGCATGCGGCCCTTTGGAATACTTTTGATGAATTGCTCTGCGGCTCAAAAATTCCAGCGGCTTTTTGAGATTTTTACTATAGGCCGGCCCCTCTATTCAATTAATTTCGGCTGACCCCCTTAAAAAATTGCAAACAAAAATAACCTTGTAACCCAAAAGGTATGTGGTGCTCTCAAGCAAGCAAAGAAAACTCCTTGTACTTAGAATTTCGGCTGCCCCTTCTTGGGGATGTGCGACTCCTTAACAAGAGGACAACCACCTAAAAAACAGCAGGTTTTGATATTATAAAGCAATGGGATTTTCAAAGAAAACACAAAGCATAATTATGTGCTCTTAATAATTTGAAGAACAAAAACACTATAATATTCGGCCGGCTCCTTTTTGTGTGTAACACAATATTTCGGCAGTTTTGGGATTCTCAAAACAATAGTGCTCTGCCAAAAATTAGATGAAGATCCCTCTCCAAAAGAATATAAGCTCTCAAAAATTGTTTGGAGAGATATAGAGAGAACGTGCTGGCCTCTAGAGATTGCAAAGGAGAATGAAACCCATTAAAATTTTTTTTTGATGATGATGATGCGTGAAAAAAAATGCGATGAAAGATTTGTACATTGAATATGGGTGTGTGAAGTGTGTTGAAGGGTGTAATGCAAGATATGGAATGAGACATACACGCATTACAAAGCAAGCACAATAAGTATAACAAATATAAGCATGCTCCCCCTTCTCTCAAGCTCCCCCTCTTTATGTAGTTTTCAAGCTCCCCCTTCAACATATAATACCGACACACTAAACCAAATCTTTCAACACTTTTCTCCCCCTTTGTCATCATCAAAAGTGTATTCGTGAAGATTAAAACATACCGCAAGCAAAAAGAGAGTATTATTACTTATAACTAGCATTTGCATGTCGTCATTCTATAATTAGCCCTTCAAGTCCAGTGATATTAATAATTAGAATTCAACACCATCGTGTAAGTGCAATTATTAAACATAGAAGTACAAAGGGAGATATTATTACAAATTCCGCCAAAACCAATCCATCATTTTCCAAATAACTTTATATCACCAAGGATTGATTTTCCCCACCTCATTAAAAATGAGTTCAAGGTATCACATCCCAAAACATAGCCTAAAAGGAATCTTAGATGTGGGAGTGACATTGCTTGACGAGTACAAACACCAACGCTAAAGATTACCCGTAAAGCTTATGTTGGATACTCGTGGGTAGTGTATTTGCCATGAATTGTATCCATTTTTCATACGGAGCAATTTTCAATTTTTTTCATATTCATTTCATTTGTTTTGTGCTCAATTTTTATTCATGGCAAATCACATCACATCCCTTAGATTTTTCAGTTAATAATCATCCTACATTCACTTTCCAATATTCATAAAAAGTATCTCCACAAGTACGACGTAGTTTAACATTCGTGGAAGTGAAAGTAGGTGTAGAACTCATATTATCAAATCATCGAACTTGGCATGGCTATTAAGAAATAAAACATACGCATGTAGCCATGATAATAATACTACACTTTCTACAAGGATATGATCATCATTCATTTATATCACTAGAATGATGCAAAGAGAAAGGTATGCATTAAGCTCCAATTTATTTTTGCTTTTGTCTTTTTCATTTTTTTTTTTTGGTTTTATAATGAACCAAAAAAACACACCAAAAAACAATCAAGTAGACAAAAACAAAAACAAAGAAAATCCAAGCACACAAAAATGTTAAGAAAAAAATGCTATGAAGGTATGCATTAAGTTCAAAGAATGAGATACACCTTCGCGTCGCTGTTTGACTAAGGAGCTAAAAAATAATGAGACATTCAATTTATTGCTCCTCGTCAAATTTCCATCCACCTACAAAAGAGGTGTCGTGTGTGACCTTAGAATCCAACAAGGTCCACTCACGTTAGTCATCAAAGATTTAGGAACCAATATTTGTTTGAACTTAATGTTTTTGTTCCTATATTTGCAATGATATGAAGTATGACCAACACATCCACATGTAAAGCACTTAGCATGAGAATTTCCAACTTTTGTTGTTTCAATGTGAACTTTTCTATATTTAGATTTTTCAACATTTTTAAGATCATATCCTAGTCCTCGCCTATTATTGCCATAAAGTTAATTTCCAAGAATAATGTCCAAATTTTGTTTTCCAATGGAAAATCTCTTTATTGACAATTCTAGGGTGGTGACTTTGGATTTCAAGATATCGTTTTCATTCACAAGCAAAGTGTATTTACTAATGAAAGCTTGCTTGTTTTCCTCTTCTTTCTTTTCAAAATCCCTCATTTTTTCTTTAAGTTCAAGATTTAGCATGTTAATCTTTTCAGAAAGCAATTCATTTTCAACTTCAAGCTTTGTCTTATCTAGATTATACATGCTAATATCCTTTAATAGAGAGGGACATGAAAAACAATCATTTCAGGCAAGCTAGCTTTCTCTTTTTCTAGAATGGTGATGGTAGATTTGCATGCAACATGCTCTTGTTTAAGATTTTTCATTTCTATAGACATGTCATACTCAGTTTGTTGCATATCAAAATTATCATTCCTATAACATTCCACATCAGCTTCTAGCTCATCAATTCTATGTTGCATTCCTTTACATATTTCAAAAAATTCAGCTTTAGTGGGAGATTCTACCTCAGTGTGTTTGGCCATCAATGCCATGCAGGAGTGGGCTTCATGTTTCTCATCCTCCTCCTCAGCTTCGCTATCCATGTCCCACGTCAGCACTTTCGTTTTTCCTTTTGCAACTTGAGCTGTGTGTTGTTGTGGGCAGTCTTTTATGTGGTGCCCTTTCTTCCTGCATTTAAAACATTCACTTCTATTAATAGCTTTCTGATCATAGGAATTTCTACCAAAATTAGAATTATTAGAACGAATGAACCTTTTTCCCATCTTAGCTCTTCCTTGATCAGTCTGAATGTATCTCCTGAAGTTTCTGACCATTAGGGCTTGCTCTTCATCAAGATCTTCATCGTTATCTTGAAGAGCTAATGGTGTGGAAACTTTGGTCTTCTCTTCAGGTTTCTCTCTGGCTTCTATACTTTGCAACTCAAGCTCGTGTGACATTAGGTTGCCTATCAAGTCCTCCACTTTCATTGTTGACAAGTCCTTAGCTTCTTGAATAGCAGTGACTTTAGGCCTGAACGAGCTTGGTAGCGCCCTTAAGATCTTTCGTACCTGTTCATGGCTAGAGTATGGCTTACTGAGGGAACTGGATTTGTAGACGATGTCTGTGAACCTCGCAAACATCTCTTTCACAGATTCTGTTGGTAGCATTCGGAAGCTCTCATATTCTGTGCAAAGCAACGCAAGTCTGGATTTCTTCACTTGTGATGTTCCCTCGTGTGTCACCTCCAGAGTATGCCAGATTTCCTGCGCAGTTAAACAATGTGAGATACGATTAAACTCAGATTTATCAAGAGAGCATATAAGCGCATTCATAGCTTTACCATTAAGAGTATAAAGTTTCTTATCAGCTAAATCCCACTTGTCTTTAGGCTTAATCATAACAGTGTCTTCAATTTTAATAGTGGGTAGACTATAACCATTTTCAACAATATCCCACACATCATAATCTACAGACACTAGATAGATTTTCATCCTAGCCTTCCAATATGCTAAGTCTACACCGTTAAACTTAGGGGGACATGCTATAGACTGACCTTCAGCAAAAGCACAATCAGATATATTCATGGTCATCTAAAAATCTAGGCTAGATCCTCTAAACTGGCTCTGATACCACTTGTTGGATCTGGATCGTAGCCTAGAGGGGGGGGGGGGTGAATAGGCTAATAAAAATTCTCGTGCAACCCACGAGAAATCACAAGCAGTTATACGCACATGCAGGGTTATAAAATAGCAATCACAGAGTACGCACACATATACCCTGGTTCGGTCGTCCCCACGACCTACTCCAGCCCCCGAAAGCAACTACTAGATAGATATGTAATCAAGTACAGCTACAATGAGTCAAGATCCCTAATCTACTCTCACCTAGCTCGTACGCACACCACGTGCTTTACACTATCAATCTAGTCAGATGCTCTCCCTCCGTGACGACTCCCAAGTCGTCAGGTCCCCAAAAGTAACACAAAAGATAATGTTTCCCCTACAAAGATTGCTACTACTACACAAATAAAATAATACTAGAGTTCAGAAATGCTCAATTTGTGTATCGTAGTCGTCTCTGTCAATAGGCGCAGGCCAGATGTCGTATGGCAAGTAGTAGTCGTCTCTCGGATGTCCCCTCAATAATTCGGCTCCCCTCTCAATGAAACTTGCGCCTTCCACCAAACACTTCTTCAATTCGACCTCAAAAGAGTTCGGCAGCCTTTGTTCTCTCCCTTTAGTTTCTTTGTGTTGTCCTGCAAAACAACAGCAATAAACGCATTAGTCTTGAATTTTGAAATAACAAAATATCACACGTGCATGTATGGCCACAGCTCTTTAATGTATCATTCACAAACTTTGGCCCTCACAGAATTTTTGTGCTTGGGGTTTAAAAAAAAGATACTCGGTTGCTTGGGAAATTTTGAGGATGGGTCTTCAAAAGATTTTTTGTTGTTGACCAAGCTCTTGGAAATTGAAGCTAAGTAGGAGAGAACCAAATCATAAAAAGAATGCAGCCTTGTTTCTTTTGATTAGCACTGTGCCCAAAACGAGATGCAGCTACCTCCTATATATGTTTTTAATGAAGAGATCACCTCAAACTAACATTACGGCTCAACTATTTTATATTCAAAGAGAGAAAAAAAACTGTTGAAGGGGTTCTTGGAAATTGAGGGTTTCGACAGCTTGGTGAATTTTTGCAAGAGAACGATGCATGCGGCCCTTTGGAATACTTTTGATGAATTGCTCTGCGGCTCAAAAATTCCAGCGGCTCTTTGAGATTTTTACTATAGGCCGGCCCCTCTCTTCAATTAATTTCGGCTGACCCCCTTAAAAAATTGCAAACAAAAATAACCTTGTAACCCAAAAGGTATGTGGTGCTCTCAAGCAAGCAAAGAAAACTCCTTGTACTTAGAATTTCGGCTGCCCCTTCTTGGGGATGTGCGGCTCCTTAACAAGAGGACAAACACCTAAAAAAACAGCAGGTTTTGATATTATAAAGCAATGGGATTTTCAAAGAAAACACAAAGCATAATTATGTGCTCTTAATAATTTGAAGAACAAAAAACACTATAATATTCGACCGGCTCCTTTTTGTGTGTAACACAATATTTCGATAGTTTTGGGATTCTCAAAACAATAGTGCTCTGCCAAAAATTAGATGAAGATCCCTCTCTAAAAGAATATAAGCTCTCAAAAATTGTTTGGATAGATATAGAGAGAACGTGTTGGCCTCTAGAGATTGCAAAGGAGAATGAAACCCATTAAAAAATTTTTTTGATGATGATGATGCGTGAAAAAAAAATGCGGCGCCCTCAACTTGTTGCAACCTCTCCTGGAAAAGAATGACGCACATGCCTCTCTTTTTTTTGTTGTGTTGTGCGGCTCCTCTTTTTTTTGATCTTTGATTATATATATATATATATATATATATATATATATATATATATATATATATATATATATATATATATGATATGGTGTAGGGTTTTGTGCAACAAGGAGAGATCAATGGCTAGGATTAATTAGGATATATGGAATCCTAGTGATATGGTGATTAACAATAGGAATGGAGTTTGGACTTGATACGGAAAAGGATTAAAATTCTATCACCAATAGATATGAGTCAACTCAAGCTAGGTCCTTCCATTTTCTCCTTTGCAGGTTGACCAAGTCTCTCCGTGAATTAGTCACATGTTCGCCATCCCTGAAACACTTAACACACACGTTAAATAGTTCGCACACGTTTGTCATCATCAAACTAAAGTTCCTAGATCATTGCGTCCAACAGTTAACTCATTGACATGAGTATTGTTGGGACCAGCCTGACTGTATCCATGATGAATATCGCAGTTAAAGTCTTTTTGTCAAAACTATGTCGCTTAGTCAAGCCTAGGGTATGGTCAACTGTCAACCCTACCAGCTTGAACTTGGTTAGTCTCCATCAATTTTTAGTCAAATAATGTTGGACTTCTTCCAATATACTCTGGCCAGAGTTTTTACTAAAAGATCGAAGTAACACCACGACACTAACTCACATTGACCGGGAGAGACGAATCCTATCTTGGTCAGTACTCTCCTTGCACGCTTCAAATGTCACCCAACCAAAGATCTTTCAATGTGGATTTCTCGAGGCTAGATCAGTGATCTAAGTGACATCGTTCACGCACATGTTCGTACAATGACCTCAAGTCAAAAGACTAACTTACCTATCATTACTAAGAGTTAGCATTGATTGATTGGTCAATCATAATCATATGATAACTCTTGTTGGGTCATTCAGTGAACTCATTTTCCAATGAGCACCTGTGTCTCATCTTCGACTTCGCCAAGTCAAACGACCATGAGATCATCGTCACCACTTCATGGTGAAGACTAAGACACAATGGTCTATCCGATGTTTCGATATCCTATTCTCGAAATATCTATGACCACGAACGATTTCAGACTTATGATACTAACGGTTTAGCAATTCTCTATGATCGAGATCCTCATTTCGATACTTGTTTAACCTCACATTAAGTCTTAGGATTTTACCTAAGTTCTAATGAAGTCTACATTATTATTAAACTTAAGTAAATGTTTACCAAACGGCTTACTGTTATTTTGAACAAGATGTCTGTATAGATACACATGGATGAATTTGCCTCGAGGGCATACTCATCTCTCAACATCTCCCACTTGCACTGAGGCCCATTTATCCAGGTATCTCATACTGCATTTATACATACGTCTTTCCAGTCTTCATATGGTAGAACCTTCGTGAGTGGATCTGCTAAAATGTCTACTGTATAGACTTAAGGGGTTTTTATGTTTATTTTAGACCACATATTTGAACCGCATCCAAATTATACCCTTGGTCTATTGGAATCCGTAATTAATGGCTTACCTGTATCTCATCCAGTTCATCGTACCTTACGAGAATAATCCAAATAAGTTTACTAGTTATTTAGTCGGTTCATAATCATTTCTGATAAAGTGTCAAATTCTTTGACCACTTTGTCAAACCATATGTTCTGGCTCCTTGATGCCTCACATGTTTTATATTCGCTCCCACTGACCTTAAAAAACTCTCTGGCCGATTTATATAAGTTCATCCTTCTAAATCATATTTAGAAAACTAGACTATACATGAATGCTCCAGTTCTTATAGTCATCATGAGCATTTACATCGAGTTCGGTCCGAGTAGATCCGTACACATCTGTTGGCGAGATAGTTTCATCATAATCCGTTTACTGGAGTTATGATGATAACCATTCAACCAACATAAGTTGTACTTCACTATTTTCTTTCTGCACCAATCTTCTGTCTTGAAGATTTACTTGCAGCCGATAAGAAACACTTTCTTTGGGCACATAATTAAAGTCCATACTTTATTACGAGCATGGACCTTTTTCGGATTGCATCAAGTTATAATCAGAGTCCCTACTCCGATTGTCATTCTGGAAGTTTGACTAAGTCATCATCAATGATGATGTTTTACTCGACTTATCGTCTCATGATGTAACGGCCGCTTTCCGGCTGTTCGTATTTCGCGCGTACTTTTCTATTTTGGTACGCGTATTTTTCTTTGTCCTTTCTTCTATCCAGAATACGCAATGTTATATATCGTTGTGACCGTGTGAAAGAGTAGTTATTTGTGGGATTTTTAGTGAACGTCATTTCACGGGTCGTTCTCCCACAAATCAGCTTTGAATGAAGGGTTGTTTTAGCCTCTAGACTTCAACGCTTAGTTTTTATTTTTATTATTGTTCTCGATAGGCTTAGCTCATGACCGGACCCTGTATTCTCGATCCTCTCGTCGTCACGGTCGTCCCAATATTTTTCTCATAATTTTCGGACACCGTTAGCCCGACCTATCACACTAATTACTTTCAAATCCGCTTAGCCATCATCTAATTTTAAATTCAAACTTAACCTAATTCTCATGGGATTCATATGTATCACCATATGATTCTTTTGACTATCCTCACCATAAATATACCCTCCCCCTGTCACACAACCTCTCTCCAATCAACCTAATCTACACTCTCTTTAAACCCCATTTAGCAAGTTATCATGTTATAACTCAACACCCAAACGCAAACGCTAGGAATACCTACAACTGCCGCCCCTCTTTCTTCACCCTCACACATCATACCCCCTCACTGCTGGCGATCACAGCTCCGGCGATCTCCTGCCTCCCCTCCTCCACGACAACATCTTCACTCCCTCCTCCCTCCTCTCTCTCCCTTATAACACCTCACAAACTACCATTGGTGCACAAAACAGCAGCTAAACCCAATGCCCAGCTGCCTACAGCCGCTGCCGGCAACCCCCTCCCACTGCCGACGACCCCCCACGACCCCCTCTATCCACTGCCTTCGCCCCTTGCTCCCCCTCAGCCGCGGAGACCTCGCACGGCCCTAAAATAGCCGGATACCCCTGAAAAGCTGTCGTTTGCCGCTGAAAAACTACCGTTGTCTGACCCTAGAGGCTACCGACAGCCAGTTGCTCCAGCCACACCTCAGGAGAGCGCGACTCCTTCGGCCTCCTCCTATCCCCGGCATACTCCTTGCTCCTAGGAGTCCACGCATGCCGCAGATCTCGTGCATTTTCCCCGACGTCGTAACCGTCGCCGTGCCGTTTCGTTGCGCTACTCGCAACCGAAGCGATCCCGACATCGTACCTGTTGCCATGTCATCTCGCTGTGCTATTTATAGTCGAGACGATTCCAAGATGATCCCGAGACGACCCTTACTGCACTACCCGCAGTCGAGGACATGAGCACTGCCACCGTTTCCAGACCCGACGTCAGACTCGTGCATGTTTGTCGCACCAGGTTATCCCTCTCACTTGTAACAACCCAAACATTAAGTCATCAAACCATAATTAAAAATCATCAACTCAAACAACTAAGTTTATTTTACGATCCTTTAAAATGTTGTGAAACCGTAGATCGACGATTGGACTGATTTGATTGTGCACATTGGATAGAATCGTCGAATAGGCTGAACGGACATCTTGACATGGAACTGTTAGGGTAGCCACGTTTAACCTAGAAATGAACCCTAATAGGATTACCGATAAGCGTGACCTGACACTGTCACTTGACTCGTCTCAGACGACCCCTTTTCGACGCTCCCCCTCGACGAGACGCTCCCGACGGACGTACCGCTCACCACCATAGGCAAGTGTGTTCACTTGTGCAGTTTTGGCCACGTTTAGGTCATTGCTCCTTTAAACGGTAAAAAGTATAAACAAGAGAACCAGACGTGAAATGATAGCGTCTGGGACACCCCACGACAGCCTGGACTTGACGACGATGTCTGGGCACAACAACAACAACACTGACACCAAATGTTTTATCTGTGTGTGCGTGTGTGGACCCCCTAGAATGAAAAACTTTCATCCACTTTCGTCTTGTCATGCCATGTCATGTGTTGGATAAGCCTGTGGGCAAATAGGGCACTCTCCAAGTTAGAGAGAGTGATCCCTTGTAATGGATAATCCTGCGGGCGAATATGGCACTCTCCAAGTTATAAAGAGTGAACCCTTGTCATGATACACAAGCCTGCGGATGAATAGGGCACTCACCTAGTGGAGTGAGTGATCCCTTGTAATGATTGTCTTGTGCACATTAGGTGGGGTAGGGTTGAGCGCGCCCTCGGTTTAGTGGGTTTGATCCCCCTCTATCCGAAAGGCGTGAACCCTCTTGGTGTCACACGGTACTTCTTGTCTAGTCTAGTATAGTCTTGTAGCCAGTAGCACACGCTACGGATATTGCCTGTCACGTTTACTTTTCTACGTTGTCTTTACCTTCTTGCACATATATATATATATATATATATATATATATATATATATATATATATATATATATATATATATATATATATATATCTGCCATGCTGTTGCATCATCATCATGTAAACAACCTTTAAAATGTCAGCCTTAAATTGTTATACACCTTGCAGTGGAGTCTTCTCACGTTTACTTGCAGACTTCGCCTGACGTACAACCACTTTCTCTTGGTGTTTGTACGTCAGGTACCAAGACAGAGTTAGTAGACCAGGAGCCGGTACCAAAGGACTTGGAGCAGGAGTACGCTGCTGATCAGGAGTACGACCCGGGCGAGGATCAGTCTTAGGGGTTCCTTAGTTGCTGACCTTGGAGTTTCCCGTTGCTTCTAGTTTGGGTGCGTAGCACCTTTTTACTCTCAGTTTTAGGTTGGGTGCGTAGCACCATTAGTTTCCTTTTCTGCAATTGTATCCATGCTTGGGCTTCTTTTTAGACTTGATGTATCACTGGATATTATCTCTTTATATTAATGAATGCCATTTCCTTACGTGTACTCTTATTTCATTGTTCAGAACTTTTTTATGCAAGAACATGTAACTAAATGGTATCCCTACAGACGCTTATTGGGCCCGGGCCTCATCGCCCCGACCCATGCGGACATTCGTCTCATCCTCTCACCCATTTTGGGTAGCAGGGCGTGACAGGTTTTAGTGGTGGCCCATGCAAGTCATGCAAAAAGTTCAGAACAATAAGAGTACCGCATTCATTTAATATCCAGTTTAACATGTACAAGTCTAAATTGGGTTTTATTGTCAATAGGATGGCAGGAGGCGCAATACTCGTGCCGGTCCCTTGTCTGACGAAGCCATGGGAGATCAGAGTGGCGAGTTCCGCTAATTTCTGGGCGTCTTGAGGGAGATGTTGGATGTTCAGCATCAGTTGGTTGAGCAGACACATCGAGTTGCCCGTGCTGCCCAGGCTACTCCGGCTGCACTGCCACTGCCTGCACTACCTGCACCTCGAGCTGCTCCTGGAGTGAAGCAGTTCAATGAGTTACGACCGAAGACATTCTCTGGGAAGAATGGACCACTGGATGCCGACTAATGGATCCAGAGTACTGAAGATAAGTTGATAGCTGCCAAATACCTGATGAGATCAGAGTAGAGATAGTGAAGATACAGCAAGTTGAAAAAGCTAGGAATTAGTGGCGCATTGAGGAGAGGCGTCTGCAGAAGCCAGTTGAGTGGAGAACTTTCAAGTCGATGTTCAAGGAGAAGTACTTCCCCAAGGCTGCAAAGAGGAAGCTCTTGCAGCGGTTCGTGAACCTGACTCAGGGGAGTATGTCGGTTGATGAGTACAAAGTGGAGTTTGAGATGTTGAGCCACGTTGCCCCGCACATGGTGAAGAAGGAGGAGAACAGAGCTGATCGGTTTCGTCAAGGGCTACACCCCAAGATCCATGCTTCTATGACTTTGGCAGACTTGACTACTATGGGAGTTGTACTGAACGCAGCCAAAAACCATGAGACTGTGGTGAGACTTCCTGATCCTCCTGCTGGTGGAGGGAAGCAACCGATGGAGCAGTTCAGGCCAGCAGCTAGGCATGCAGTGGGACCCGTTCACTCGGTGTTTTTCAAGAGACCAGGAGCACATGCAGAGAGTCAGGCCAGGGATCAATGTCATTTCTGTGGCAAGCCGGGGCATCATTCGAGTTATTGCAGGAAGAAACTGGGTTTGTGTCTGGCATGTGGAGCTGCCACACACGCCGTTATAGATTGCCCGAGGTATCACCATACCGAGGGCAGAGCACCAGCCCCACTGCAGAGTAGAGCGCCTGCCCCTATTCAGAGAGGAGCTGTTGTTTGTGGAGCATATACCATGACAGCAGTGGATGGCGTCATTGCAGGTAATTCCATAGACTTAGTCTTTCATATTATAGTATAGCTCATTTTGGTTGCAAGTGATTGTATCAAAGCATTTTTTTTTCTTTTAAATCAAATATTTAATGTTTGAGACTAGCACATAAAGATCATAACCCCATATCTTCCCCCATCCAATACCACAACTCCACACGTTTTTTCCCACATGGTTTTTTTTTAAAATATGTCATTGGCCTTAGACATTATTTTGTCTTCTTTCTCTCTTCTGAAGTGTTAATTTCATTGTTGTCATATTGTTAGAACTGGTTATTATTGTTTTAGGATTATATGTGTGGGTAGGCATGGTGTGAGGTGAGATATGATGTAGCGGTGGTTAGTTAATTTTGAACACAAGGGAATTAGATTAAATTTCTTTGGGATGAAAAGAATGATGTGTCCAAGACTTATTTATTTATTTTTAAACAATACCCATGTGTAACAGACTCAATGGAGAATTCTGGTTGAATGAAATTGTAATAGGGAGATGAGTACTTATCAGATCTGAAAACTTAGACGAGTGGTAGATAGGAGTAGATATGAAGGTATAGTATGATTTAGGATGATCATGAAAATGAGTAGAACATTTAAAGCATCAAGACTTGATTATAAAGTTGGGATGAAGAAGACATTGGAAATAACACGACATGTTGAGATGAATGGATAGTTTTGAAGACGGATTTAATATGGTTAGGAAATTAGATAATAGGGGTAAGGATAAGATGTGGTTTAATGGTTCATTAATTATGGCGAATAAATTTATGAGTCAATATGATGAAGAATATATTGGGGATGGGACGTTTGATGATTTGTAATCGGTAATGTGGATTTATAGTTAAGTGCTAGGATGTGATTCTAGTTATAGCATTATCCAGTGAAAGGACGAGTAATGATGAATTATTTGAGGAACGCTGATTAAAGTTATTTGATTAGCGATCATTATGTGGAATATGGGAGTTGCAGGCATACATGCATATAGATATTATTATTATTATAAGAGATTCTGAGGGCGGAATCATTTCTAAGGTGGGTAGAATGTAACGGCCGCTTTCCGACCGTCCGTATTTCACGCGTACTTTTTTCTTTTGGTACGCGTATTTTTCTTTGTCCTTTATTCTATCCGAAATACGCGATGTTATATATCATTGTGACCGTATGGAAGAGTAGTTATTTGTGGGATTTTTAGTGAACGTCATTTCACGGGTCGTTCTCTCACAAATCAGCTTTGAATGAAGGGGTGTTTTATCCTCTAGACTTCAACGCTTAGTTTTTATTTTTATTATCGTTCTCGGTAGGCTTAGCTCGTGATCAGACCCTGTATTCTCGATCCTCTCATCGTCACAGTCGTCCCGATGTTTTTCTCATAATTTTCGGACATGGTTAGCCTGACATATCACACTAATTACTTTTAAATCCGCTTAACCATAATCTAATTTGAAATTCAAACTTAACCGAAATCTCATGGGATTCATACGTATCACCATATGATTATTTTGACTATACTCACCATAAATATACCCTCCCACTCTCACAAAACCTCTCTCCAATCAACCTAATCTACACTCTCTTTTAACCCCATTTAGCAAGTTATCATGTTATAACTCAACACCCAAACGCAAACCCTAGGAATACCTACAGCTGTCGCCCCCTCTTTCTTCACCCTCACGCATCACACCCCCTCACCGCCGGTGATCACAGCTCCGGCGATCTCCGGCCTCCCCTCCTCCATGACAACATCTTCATTCCCTCCTCCCTTCTCTCTCCCTCTCTCCCTTATAACACCTCATAAACCATCATTGCCGCACAAAACAACAGCCCAACCCTTAAACCTAACGCCCAGCCGCCTACAACTGCCGCCAGCGACCCCCCTCCCGCCGCCGACGACCCCCTCCCGTCGCCGGTGACCCCCACGGCCCCCTCTATCTACTGCCTTCACCCCTTGCCCCCCCTTAGCTGTGATGACCTCGCACGACCCCAAAACAGCCGGCTACCCCTGAAAAACTGCCATTTGCTACTGAAAAACTGCCATTGTCTGACCCTAGAGGCTGCCGACGGCCAGTTGCTCCGACCACCCATCAAGAGAGCACGACTCCTTCGGCCTCCTCCAATCCCCGACATCCCCTTGCTCCTAGGAGTCCACGCACGCCGCGGATCTCGCGCGTTTTCCCGACGTCGTAGCCATCGTCGTGCCGTTTCATTGTGCTACTCGCAACCGAAGCGATCCTAATGTCGTACCCGTTGCTGTGTCATCGCGCTGTGCTACCCACAGCCGAGACGATCCTGAGACGATCCCGAAACGACCCTTACTATGCTACCCGCAGTCGAGGACACGAGCACCGCCACCTTTTCCAGACCCGACGTCAGACTCGTGCGCGTTCGTCGCACTAGGTTAGCCCTCTCACTTGTAGCAACCCAAACATTAAGTCAACAAACCATAATTAAAAATCATCAACTCAAACAACTAAGTTTATTTTACGCTCCTTTAAAATGTTGTGAAACCGTAGATTGACAATCGGACTGATTTGACTGTGCACATAGGATAGAATCGTCGAATAGGATGAACGAACATCTTGACATGGAACTGTTAAGGTATCCACATTTACCCTAGAAATGAACTTTAATAGGATTACTGATAAGCGTGACCTGACACCGTCACTTGACTCGTTTCAGACGATCCCTTACTGACGCTCCGCCTCGACGAGACTCTCCCGACGGACGTACCGCTCACCACCGCATGCAAATGTGTTCACTTACGCAGTTTCGGCCACGTTTAGGCTGTTGCTCCTTTAAACTGTAAAAAGTATAAACAAGAGAACCAGACGTAAAATGATAGCATCTGGGACACCCCACGACAGCCTGGACTTGACGACGAAGTTTGGGCACAACAACAACAACTGACACCATAGGTTTTATCTGTGTGTGCATGCATGTGTACCCTCTAGAATGAACAACTTTCATCTACTTTCGTCTTGTCTTGTCTTGTCAGGTGTTTCATAAGCCTGTGGGGGAACAGGGCACTCTCCAAGTTAGAGAGAGTGATCGCTTGTAATAGGTAAGCATGCAAGAAAATAGGGCACTCTCCAAGTTAGAGAGAGTGAACCCTTGTCATGATACACAAGCCTGCAGGTGAATAGGGCACTCACCTAGTGGAGTGAGTGATCTCTTGTAATGATTGTCGTGTGCACATTGGGTGGGATAGGGTTGAGCATGACCTCGGTTTAGTGGGTTTGATCCCCCTCTATCCGAAAGGCGTGAACCCTCTTGGGGTTACATGGTACTTCTTGTCTTGTCTTGTCTTGTAGCCAGTAGCACACGCTACGGCTATTGTCTGTCACCTTTACTTTTCTGTGTTGTCTTTACCTTCTTGCACACATATATATATATCTGCCATGCTGTTGCATCATCATCATGTAAGCAACCTTTAAAATGTCAGCCTTAAATTGTTATACACCTTGCAGTGGAGTCTTCTCACGTTTACATGCAGACTTCACCTATCGACAACCACTTACTCTTGGTGTTTGTACGTCAGGTACCTAGACAGAGTTAGTAGGCCAAGAGCTGGTACCGGAGGACTTGGAGCAGGGATACACTGCTGATCAGGAGTACAACCCAGGCGAGGGCCAGTCTTAGGGGTTCCTCAGTTGCTGACCTTGGAGTTTTCAGTTGCTTCTAGTTTGGGTGCGTAGCACCTTTTTACTTTCTGTTTTAGGTTGGGTGCGTAGCACCATTAGTTTCCTTTTCTGCAGTTGTAGCCATGCTTGGGCTTCTTTTTAGACTTGATGTATCACTGGATATTATCTCTTTATATTAATGAATGCAGTTTCCTTACGTGTACTCTTATTTCATTGTTCAAAACTTTTATATGCAAGAACCTGTAACTAAATGGTATCCCTACAGACGCTTATTGGGCCCGGGCCTCACAGCCCCGGTCCATGCGGACCTTCGTCTCGTCCTCACACCCATTTTGGGAAGCGGGGCATGACACACGAGACTTAAGTAACCTTGTGACTTCGTAATGATTGATTTGAGGAATATTATAAGGTTCTAACATAACCTTATCAAATACTTAGGCATTATTATCTGGGTTTTAACCGAGAATGAGCATTGTAACTTAGAGTCACTAGTCATGTATCTCACTAAGTCTAACAGAGTACGATTCATACTCCCTAACACACCAATGTGTTAAAAGACTTGACCTGAGAGAAAATATCATTTTCTTTTAGTTATGTACTCATAGATAAGTAGTCGACTCTTCGATCCGATCGAAACGGTTCAAATACTTCTATCAATGTGTTCTCTATTTTATCAGACTTGTGTTTCATCAAGAACAGTGTCGTAATAAAATAAGAATACCTTATCTCGGCTTATTTAGACTTGGGTCCGAGCACATTTGTCTGTACGAGACTACGAGTTCACCAACTCATTCTCCCACTGTCTTACAGAGGAAATTTCGGCCATCATACCTTTGAGAAGATTCACAAGTTTCTTTCGACTCATAATACGAGAGGTCAGACCCCTCTTTATGTGACTGGTGAAGCTTAGTCTCTTTGGTACGGCCTAGTCTATTTTGCCATGTAAGATTTGATAGGCCTAGCCTATTTTGCCATATAAGATTTGATACTAACTTGCGTATTCATCTATTAACTATTAATACAACATTGTTATACATTATAATCACATCAAAACATTTCTTCTAAAATAATGTGACGAGATTTGCCAAGTGTGATATAATTTCCATATGGCCTAAAAACAACTTTTGTTCATTAGCCAATATGTGAGACTATCTTTGTATAACAATTATTTTGAAATTTTAGACATCAAACATGTCGTATTTTCAGTTCCTCATACTATGCCCTTTTTCCATGTTAGACCACACGTTCTTTCTCAATGAATTTTCCTTAGTGACTTCTCCTTTCTAAATCACATTTAGACAATTTTTTTTCCTAAAACAAATATTAGCTGTGTAAGCATTATATGTATCCAAACACTTGAGCTTTACAACCTTGAGGAGACTCAACAAGTTGATCATCTCAAGATCTAATTTGGATACATTGTCTTGCACCACTCTTTCACTCATCTTCGAGTCAAACGGTTTGATCGAAGTTTCCAAGCCTTGTGGATTGAAACTATTTTTCATATAACCTTGAGGAGACTCAACAAGTCATATGGAGAAACTGCTTTAAACATCAGTATGTTTAAGCTGCCCATGTTTATATGGGCGAGTGTTAAGTAGCGTGCTTTTATTGTGTTAGATTTTAGAGCTTAAGGAAGTCTTTGTCCTTAACTCAGAGTAGTTAAGAACATTTAATATCAATGAGAGTATAGTTTGGTTTATCAACCATTCCTTAACTAATCATTTTGTCCACTTGACGTATTTCTTTTAAGGATATTATAATTTTGGATTCTACTCGGTAAAACATAGAATTGCCCTAGTTTAGCATATGTTCATGATTTTTAAATATGGTTAAAATGGGTTTTATTCACCTATATCCTCCCACTATTTCTACGATCATCTTTAGCCATACAGATGAACGAATACAGTTAGGGATAGGTGGTGGGCTCCGAAAGGTGCTTCTCTAAAGCGTAAGAGTCCGTTCAAGTAGTAAAATCTGGGAGTCCAGATGTCGAATCCTCGGGAGAAATCTGTTGAAACCACAAGCTTAAATCAAATAGAAAGTCTACGTAGAGAAACTAAACACTTTAATAATGAAAGTGATGATGGTGTGAAAGTGTGTCGTGAATACGTAATCAAAGCGAACAACAAAAGAGTCATGTATGAAAATATATGAGAAACATGCACATGATATGGGTTCGTTAGGATCAACGATTCGTGTATTTTGGTTGATTAAATATAACTCAACAAATCCTCCTTTTGGGAGCGATTTGTCGGAAAATACCCTTTTGGGGGTTCAAGCACAATATGAATAAAAACGTTGCTAAAACTATAGTTTTACGAATATGGTATGAAGCTCTCTTTTGGAGAGATCAAATCTCACCCTTGTGGGGTGATCATCAACGTATTCGCTTCTTTTGGAAGACGAAAAGAGGATTAAATAGCAAAAACATACAATTTTAGTGAATTTTACGATGAAGAACAACAATATTCAACCAAAATAGCACGAATCACATCACCAAACTACTCCATATCATGCACAACAGAGATTTAGCTACACATCATGCAAAAATAAACAACTTCCATAGCAAAATACATCAAGTTTATAGCAAAATACGCTAGAAAACACCAAAATACGGGGTTTAAGTTAAAGGAAATATCACCAAATCTCCAAGTTTCGACTTCAAACTCTCTGGAAATACTAAGGAAAGCCTCTGGAATTTTACAGAATTTTTCAGGGAGAGAATACGGCTCCTAAGTGCTCCAATACCAAATAATACGCCCAAAAACCCTAGAATACGCTTAAATAAAGAGATTGCGGGTTTATTGGGCTTAACGGGTTCAAAACCCGCACCAATATCGCGCCCGAACTCATCCAGGCCGTTGATCTCGATCGGAGCAAACCTGGGCCGTTGATCCAAGCGGGATCGACCCACACGCTGACACGTGTCCACCGTTATCGGATCCGCTTCTTCGTTCGCCTCCGAACCCAACTCGGAATGTTTCACGACCGTCGGATCGCACATCTGAAGGCTGATAAGCAGCCACGTCATCTCAAATATCGCTGCAGCGGCTTCTTCACTTCGATTCGAATTCAAATGCGGGTTCGTTTCTTCGCCGTTCGATCTCTGAATGGGTGAGTACGATCTTGCCACGTGGACAGGAGAGTTCGGCGCTTCGCTCGTTTCCGCTTCACGCTCGACCGTTGGATGAATGCGAGGATGAAGGCGATGAAGCCACGTCGCCTGGAGAAACACCGGTCCGTTGCGAGATGATTTGAAAAATGCCGAC
The DNA here is from genome assembly GCA_030789695.1 of Scilla litardierei. Taxonomy (NCBI): domain Eukaryota; kingdom Viridiplantae; phylum Streptophyta; class Magnoliopsida; order Asparagales; family Asparagaceae; genus Scilla; species Scilla litardierei. Next base: position 191,443,588 of record CM061142.1, read on the forward strand.
CATTCGATCCCAATCGAACGGTCGAGATCTGATCCCGCTTTCGTTCGATGCTGCTGAGATCCACTTCATTGTGGGCCGTAGGATGAAGATCGTGCGGCTGAAAGTAAGCCGCGTCGCCCGAACGCTGAGCGCCGTCCGATGGAGCGGGATACGTCGGGATGCGGCCACATGTACGCCAAGATTCGTGCCAACTTTATTTTATTTCCAATAAATGGTATTCTGCATTCAAAAATACATAGTAATTAGCACAGATCTCAGAAAAATATAAATAAATAGTCGTTGGAATCGTGAGATCGAGACCAAGCTAGGAAAAATATAAAAAGTGCAGAAATACTTCGTTAAGTGCTGTTTTGTGCTCAAATAAAGTGTTTTCTCTAATAAATAATTGTGTAGAGAATACGAATATATTAGAGAACAATATAGCATCACATGAGCACAAAATAGGGCTAAATGGGGGTGTAAATACGCAATATTGAACCCAAATCACACCCCCCAACTAGCGATTTGCTAGTCTCTAGCAAAAAGAGCGATTAAAAATACGCCTAGATCACCTTATCAGATCTCAAATTAATCATCACCATACTACAACGATAAAATAGATTAACCATACACTAAGGTCAATATTTCAATCTTAAAAGCAATGGTACTTGTGGGTTTTCAAAAATGAATGTCAAGCATCTCAGATGGCTATAAAATAGACTCAAATTCACTATCGATTACTTCATGGCTCATAGTATACTAAAGTAATGGTCCACACCGTTCAATTACATATTTTAACTTGGAGCGTAAACTTTTCATGCAAAGCAAGCATCAGAAATAAAATGGTATTAAAATGTGCACACGTCAATCTTTATTCATAGGAAATCACACCACATCTTGTGTTTTCTTTAAGCTTTGGAAGTTCTCTTGCTTTGCTAATCATGCACACGTATTCTCTATTTTCTTTCGCTTTTTTCCACAGTTCCGCATAACGCGCATCAAGCAACATTCGTAGAAAAGTAGATAACTTGGATCGCTCCATCAAATAATTGAGGTTCCGGTCAATGGCTCCCAAATCAGACGATCATAGGGCATTAGGCCAAGAAGGACCCCTCGGACTGTACTACTCGAGCCAACCAAGTTATTTCTTTAATAGCACGTTTATTCATTTTTTCCTTATTCATCTCATTTTTTCCTTCTTTTGTGTGTGCATAAACAACGTGGCAAGATAACTTCCTCTTCTTTAATTTTTCACAAGAATGGGTATCCTAATCAATTCAAATGACGTGGTACGTTTTTCTACCCAAAATCACACCAAGCATGCAAATGGCAATGAATACGAGATAAAGAACAATGCTCCAGTTAATTTATGAATTATTGGTGCATGAACTTTGGTGTGTTCCAATGAAAGCATACCACTTGCTAATCCATAATTTCTAGATTCATTAAGTCATCGATTAATCTTGCCATTGAGATGTGTAAAAAGAAATTCACCACAAGCACTCAAATTCATGTAAAATGAGACTGAAATGTTGAACAATAGTGGTGGGGGAAAATAAATCATATGTGTACGGTGGTGAGTAAATAACGAGAAGTTTCATCACATGAGGTTCATTTCTAGGTAAAAATAGGTTTTGATGATATTCTTAACTCAGAAATTTTTTTTTTCAATGCAAAAATGGAACTAAAAATAAAATCCTAAAAGAAAAAATAAAAAGGAAAATAAAGAAAATCCTAAAAGTTATACCCTCCCCCCAACTTAAAATAGACATTGTCCTTAATGTTAGGAAGAGGGAATCATGGAAAGAACACACCTGATTAGTTCCCACCCGAAGGTGGGTCTGTGAGATCCATGGTGCTCGCTTCCTTGGTCCAAGGCTCGTGAAAATGCTTCAATCGTTGGCCATTCACCTTGAACTCACTTCCGTCTTTTTCAGTAAGTAAGAGCACAACGCCATGTGGGAATACTTCTTTGACTATGAAAGGTCCATACCACCTAGAGCGAAGCTTCCCAGGAAAGATGTGTAGCCTGGAATTGTATATGAGTACTTTTTGGCCTGGGGTGAACTCCCTCCTCAAGATCATCATGTCGTGGACGGATTTCATCCTCTCTTTTGATATTTTAGCGTTGTCGTACGCATTTCTCCTCAACTCCTCCAGCTCCAACAATTGTAACCTGTGAGAAGAAAAAGAGACATCAGTATCAAAATTCATTTTCTTTATAGCCCAATAAGATCTATGCTCTATCTCAACAGGTAAGTGACAAGACTTCCCAAAAACTAGACGGTAAGGTGACATCCCCAAAATTGTTTTGTAGGCCATCCTGTAAGCCCACAACGCTTCAGGTAAGCGCAAACTCCAATCTTTCCTTGAAGGATTCACCGTTTTCTGTAAAATTCCTTTGATCTCTCTATTTGCCAACTCTGCTTGGCCATTGGTTTGGGGGTGATACGGAGTAGAAACTTTATGTGTGACCCCAAACCTCTTCATTAAAGTAGCGAACATGCGGTTGCAAAAATGAGACCCTCCATCACTGATCAAGGCCTTTGGCACTCCAAACCTAGAGAAAATGTTCTCTTTGAGGAACTTAAGCACAACGGAAGTGTCGTTTGACCTGCAAGGAATAGCTTCCACCCATTTAGAAACATAATCAATACAAACCAAAATATAAGCATATCCAAATGAAGGTGGGAAAGGTCCCATGAAGTCTATGCCCCAACAATCAAATATTTCAATTTCCAAAATGGGGTTTAAAGGCATCATGTTACGTTTAGTAATACCCCCTAATTGTTGGCATGCAGCACAAGTCTTGCAATAATGAAATGTATCTTTAAACATAGTTGGCCAATAAAAGCCATATTGCGAGATTTTTGCCACAGTTTTGTTCGCTGAAAAGTGTCCACCACATACTCCATCATGGCAAAATTGTATCACACTGGTTATTTCATGATCAGGAATGCATCTCCTAACAATTTGGTCACTACAATATTTATATAAGTACGGATCATCAAAGAAGAAATATTTTACCTCATACTTGAACGTTTTAAAGTCTTGAAGAGACCAAGTGTCAGGAGTCTTACCAGTTACCAGATAATTAACTATATCAGCATACCATGGAGAGGTGGAAACACTAAAAAGATGCTCGTCGGGAAAGGAGTCCTTCAAAGGCACATCTGCTGAATCAAGGCCTACTGTCAATCGTGATAAGTGGTCAGCTACTAGATTCTCCACGCCTTTCTTGTCCTTGATTGTGAAATTGAACTCCTGCAACAATAAAATCCATCGTATCAATCGAGGCTTAGCATCTTTTTTAGACAATAAATATTTTAAAGCAGAGTGATCAGTATATATCAAAATTGGTGATCCCAAAATATAGCTCCTGAATTTTTCCAACGCGAATACTACAGCCAGTAACTCCTTCTCTGTGGTTGTATAATTCCTCTGAGCATCATTTAGTGTCTTGCTAGTGTAGTAAATCACTACTGGAACTTTGTCTTTTCTTTGCCCTAGGACTGCACCAACTGCGTAATTGCTTGCGTCACACATTATTTCAAATGTTAGGGACCAGTCTGGCACCTGCAAAATGGGAGCAGAAATCAGCAACTTCTTTAAAGTTTCAAAAGAAAGTTGACACTCATGTGTCCAAATAAAATCCACATTTAAAGTAAGTAAGTTGCAAAGAGGGCGAGATATAGCGCTAAAATCTTTGATGAACCGCCTATAAAATCCTGCATGTCCCAAAAATGATCTGATGTCCTTCACGCATTTAGGACTTGGTAGCTTCTCAATTACTGCTACCTTGGCTCTGTCTACCTGTATACCATCTTTAGAAACCAGGTGACCTAGGACAAGTCCCTCTGTGGTCATAAAATGACACTTCTCCCAATTCAATAGGAGGTTCTTTTCAATGCACCTGTCAAGAACAAGAGCCAAGTTAGCTAAACGATCATGAAAAGAGCTACCATATACTGAAAAATCATCCATAAATACCTCAACGATTTTCTCAACCATATCATCAAAAATACTGAGCATGCATCGCTGAAAAGTAGCTGGAGCATTACATAAACCAAACAGCATTCTTTTAAAAGCAAAAGTACCAAAGGGACAGGTGAAGGTGGTCTTTTCCTGGTCCTCAGGTGCAATCTCAATCTGATAATATCCTGAATAACCGTCTAGAAAGCAATAGTACTCATGTCCAGCTACCCTCTCTAAAATTTGGTCAAGAAATGGAAGAGGGAAATGATCTTTTCTAGTTCGGGAGTTTAATTTCCTATAGTCTATGCACATCCTCCAACCTGTAGTGGCTCTAACTGGGATAAGCTCATTATTCTCATTTTTAACCACGGTGAGGCCAGACTTTTTAGGAACAACCTGTGTAGGGCTAACCCACTTGCTGTTTGAAATAGGATAAATAATGCCTGCATCCAATAATTTTAGTACCTCGCCTTTCACCACTTCTTTTAATGTTGGATTTAACCTACGTTGCATTTCTCTAGTGGGTTTGGCGTCATCCTCCAAATAAATGTGATGCATGCATACAATAGGGCTTATACCTTTTATGTCAGCAATGGACCAACCAATAGCACCTCTATGTTTTCTTAGCACATCAAGTAAAGAGCTTTCCTGTTCTAAAGAGATTTTAGAAGATATTACCACAGGGAAGCTGTTTTCATTTCCTAGGAAGGCATACTTGAGATATTCAGGAAGTGGCTTTAATTCGGGCTTTGGATCCTCCACCTCTGATGAAATTTGAATTGATGCATTAGGTGGCAAGGCCTCGAACCTAAGCTCCCATACCGTGTTAAGCTCCTTCACGTTCTCCTGCACAAAAGAGATGTCATCAGAATCATCAATAAAAGTCTCAACAATAGAAGCATCATCACAAAATTTAGAACAAATATAATCATCCACCAATGAATCAATCATATGCACCCTCTCAATCTCATCATCCACATGTGGCAACTTGCATGTATTAAAAATATTTAAATCCAAAGTCATGTTGCCAAAAGTAATTTTCAGTTGACCATCCCTACAATTTATTAAAGCATTGCATGTCGCTAGGAATGGTCTACCTAGGATGATAGGAGTAGTATTGGCAGTTTGGGGTCCCTGGATGTCTAGAACTATAAAGTCCGTGGGGTAGTAAAATTTGTCCACCTGAACGAGGACATCCTCAATGCATCCCTTTGGAACTTTAATAGATCTATCAGCTAGTTGCAATATAACAGATGTAGGCTTTAGCTGTCCTAACCCAAGCTGCACAAAAATAGGATATGACAAGATATTGACACTAGAACCTAAATCCAATAGAGCATTTCCAATCTTTTTAGTGCCAATGGTGCAAGTGATGGTGGGTGATCCAGGGTCTCTAAATTTAGGTGGTGTATTTTGTTGCACAATAGAGCTAACATGTTCAGTCAAGAATGCTTTCTTTTTCACATTTAGCTTTCTTTTAACAGTGCACAGATCTTTCAAAAATTTAACATAGGCAGGTATTTGATTAATAGCATCAAGCAATGGAATATTGATCTGGCACTTCTAAAAAATTTCACGAATTTCAGTTTGATACTTATCTTTATTTTTTTTGAAGTAGCCGCTGAGGGAAAGGCGCTGCAGGTACATATGCTGCGGCTTCCTTCTCTTTAATGACATTTTTGCTCAAACCCACTTCCGTGCTCTTTTCCTGCACCTCCTCTTGCTCTTGAATTTCCTCTTCTTGGGTCTGCATTCCCTCTTCCTGCTCAGCTTGTCTGCTTGGTGGATCAGGCTTCTGAATCTCTTTTCCACTCCTCAAAGTGGACACAGCTTGGCAATGCTTCATATTGTTACCTGCAGAAGAAGATGAGCCCATATTAGGATTTGGAATTGACTGAGATGGAAGCTTACCTTTTTCTGATGTCGCTGTAAGCCTCGCCAAGCTCTCGCTCATCTACTGATTTTGAGTCTGCTGAGCCTGAAATTGAGCCTGCTGCTGCTGCATCTGAGCTTGTTGCAACTGAATGAGCTACTGAAGTGCATCGCCAAATGGTTGCATCTGCTGTTGTTGCATCGGCTCATGGTCCCTCCTCTGGTTCCCACCTTGATAGTTGTTGCTGTTGTATTGAGGTTGTCGGAACTGAGGGGGAGCCTGCTGCTGCTGAGTCTGCTGATTGGGGCCCCAGTTCAAGTTTGGATTGTTGCGCCACCCCTTGTTGGAATTGAAGTTTTGGTAATTCAAAGACACTTGATTCACCCCAGCAGGATTTCCTAGCATGCTCTTCAAGGCTGGAAGTGTGGGGCATGCACTGGTGTCATGGCCACTGACGTCGCAAAGTGCGCAAGTCTACTCTATCTCAACCGCCTTGGCCTCTTTCAAATTCATGGCGTGAAGCTTGTTTGAGATCATGGCCTCCATCTTTGCCTCCAACGCATCCTCTTGCTTCAAATTGAATACCACTCCTCGTGTGGGCTGGGATGGTGCAGAGTGGCCTCCTCTCTCGTAGTCTGAAGTAGTGTCCCATGTCTGTGCATTTTCTGCTATCTCCTCCAGGTACGTCCAAGCTTCGTCTGGCTCTTTATCAAAGAATCCTCCATTGCACATCATCTCTACAAATTGCTTCATTTGCGGCTGCAGTCCATCGTAGAAGAAGCCAATAATCCTGCTTTTGTCGAAGCCATTGTGCGAACATGCGAGCAGCAACTCATTGAACCTTTCAAATGGCTGGTAGAATGTTTCCTCGCTTTTCTGGGCAAAGTTCATAATCTGCCGCTTCAGTCCCTGTGTCCTGTGAATAGGAAAAAACTTCTTTAGAAATTCAGCCTGCAAATCAATCCATGTAGTAATAGAGCGTGATGGCAATGCATTCAACCAATTTTTAGCTTTGTCTTTTAATGAAAATGGGAACAGTTTAAGATATATCGTGTCCTCGCTAGTTTTCCCATCAAAGCATGTCAAGCAAACCTCCTCAAATCCTTTAATATGAAGATATGGATTTTCCTTGTCTAACCCATGAAAGGTGGGTAAGAGTTGGATCACCCCAGGTTTAAAATTGAAAGAATTTGCATCGGCAGGTAAAACAAAGCATGAAGCAGTGCTAGTCCTAGTGGGTCTGAGTAAATCTTTTAAAGTCCTAGGCACTCTAGGTTGCACATTATTCTCGTTATTGTTGCTAAAATTTTCATCCATATTATTATTAGCCATATCAAAACGTCGAGTCAACCTATGTGTCCTAGGAGTCCTATGCCACATAAACTAGCACAAATATTTTTTTTAATTATATGAAAGCAAACAAAAGTCTATATACAATAAAGTGGAAATATCTCACCGAAGGTCTTCTGAGTGAAATAAACCGTAGTAACAAACCGTTCTCCCCGGCAACGGCGCCAAAAACTTGGTGGGCTCCGAAAGGTGCTTCTCTCAAGCGCAAGAGTCCGTTCAAGTAGTAAAATCTGGGAGTCCAGATGTCGAATCCTCGGGAGAAATCTGTTGAAACCACAAGCTTAAATCAAATAGAACGTCTACGTAGAGAAACTAAACACTTTAATAATGAAAGTGATGATGGTTTGAAAGTGTGTCGTGAATACGTAATCAAAGCGAACAACGAAAGAGTCGTGTATGAAAATATATGAGAAACATGCACATGATATGGGTTCATTAGGATCAGCAATTCGTGTATTTTGGTTGATTAAATATAACTCAACAAATCCTCCTTTTGGGAGCGATTTGTCGGAAAATACCCTTTTGGGGGTTCAAGCACAATATGAATAAAAACGTCGCTAAAACTATAGTTTTATGAATATGGTATGAAGCTCTCTTTTGGAGAGATCAAATCTCACCCTTGTGGGGTGATCATCAACGTATTCGCTTCTTTTGAAAGACGAAAAGACGATTAAATAGCAAAAACATACAATTTTAGCGACTTTTACGATGAAGAACAACAATATTCAACCAAAATAGCACGAATCACATCACCAAACTACTCCATATCATGCACAACAGAGATTTAGCTACACATCATGCAAAAATAAACAACTTCCATAGCAAAATACATCAAGTTTATAGCAAAATACGCTAGAAAACACCAAAATACGGGGTTTGAGTTAAAGGAAATATCACCAAATCTCCAAGTTTCGAGTTCAAACTCTCTGGAAATACTAAGGAAAGCCTCTGGAATTTTACAGAATTTTTCAGGGAGAGAATACGGCTCCTAAGTGCTCCAATACCAAATAATACGCCCAAAAACCCTAGAATACGCTTAAATAAAGAGATTGCGGGTTTATTGGGCTTAACGGGTTCAAAACCCGCACCAATATCGCGCCCGAACTCATACAGGCCGTTGATCTCGATCGGAGCAAACCTGGGCCGTTGATCCAAGCGGGATCGACCCACACGCTGACACGTGTCCACCGTTATCGGATCCGCTTCTTCGTTCGCCTCCGAACCCAACTCGGAATGTTTCACGACCGTCGGATCGTGCATCTGAAGGCTGATAAGCAGCCACGTCATCTCAAATATCGCTGCAGCGGCTTCTGTGCTTCGATTCGAATTCAAATGCTGGTTCGTTTCTTCACCGTTCGATCTCTGAATGGGTGAGTACGATCTTGCCACGTGGATAGGAGAGTTCGGCGCTTCGCTCGTTTCCGCTTCACGCTCGACCGTTGGATGAATGCGCGGACGAAGGCGATGAAGCCACGTCGCCCGGAGAAACTCCGCTCCGTTGCGAGATGATTTGAAAAATGCCGACCGTTCGATCGCAATCGAACAGTCGAGATCTGATCCCGCTTTCGTTCGATGCTGCTGAGATCCACTTCATTGTGGGCCGTAGGATGAAGATCATGCGGCTGAAAGTAAGCCGCGTCGCCCGAACGCTGAGCGCCATCCGATGGAGCGGGATACGTCGGGATGCGGCCACGTGTACGCCAAGATTCGTGCCAACTTTATTTTATTTCCAATAAATGGTATTCTGCATTCAAAAATAAACAGTAATTAGCACAGATCTCAGAAAAATATAAATAAATAGTTGTTGGAATCGTGAGATCGAGACCAATCTAGGAAAAATACAAAAAGTGCAGAAATACTTCGTTAAGTGCTGTTTTGTGCTCAAATAAAGTGTTTTCTCTAATAAATAATTGTGTAGAGAATACGAATATATTAGAGAACAATATAGCATCACATGAGCACAAAATAGGGCTAAATGGGGGTGTAAATACGCAATATTGAACCCAAATCAATATGGACCCAACCACCCCGAGCTTTACAAACTTGAGGAGACTCAACAAGTTGATCGACTATGCAGTTGGTAGATAATCTCATTTTCAATCACATAACATGTGACTCCCTATTGGTTTTTATCCCTAGTCACTTATGATCTTTAGGAGACTCAACAAACCATAATGATTAGTCTAGTCGAACCCTTGTTTTCATGTCTAATATTAACTTACACCGATACTCGAGGAGACTCGACGCATCAATTTGTGTTAATATCATACTACATCTCATGTATGATGGACTATGTTTCTAAAAAGAGACATGACTGATTCATGTAAATATTACATATTAACCCCTCATTTAGCCCCATTTTGTGCATATATGGTACTTATTTGGTCTCTAATATGATCGTATTTAGAATACCCTTAGTTAGTAGAGCAAACTCTCATTTTATGCACAAAACAATAATATATTGAGTATTTCTACCTTTTTGTATTTTTAGTATGAAGATCTCGATCTCACGATTCCAACGACTATTTATTTGTATTTTTCTGAGGTCTGTGCTAATTACTATGAATTTTTGAATGCAGAATACCATTTAAATGGAGAAATAAGGGGAAAATACGGTCAAAATACGCGTACGAGTTGCCAGGCGGGCCACGTGGCAACATCTCGATCGTCCGCTCCTCATCCAATGTAGCACAGAAGCGGCGAGGCGGCTTAATCGTGACCGTTCGATTACAATCGAACGAACCACGTTGCTCTGACACAGCAAAGCGGAGGCTTCGTCTGCGTGCCACATGGCACGATCCCAGCACTTCCTACCCATATCCAACAACATCTGAAGCAGAGTGATGCGGCTCATTCTCGAGCGTGGATCGATGATCCAATGGACAGAAACAAAGTCGCTCGAATTCGAAATCGAAAGGGCGACGTACTTGTGCAGCAGGGCGACGTGGCAAGATCTTCACCATTGCCCGCTCGATCCAATGGTGTCGAATGACAGAAGTATATGCAAAGCGGCGATCGAAGAGGGGCGACGTGGATTCATCCCATTTGTTGATTTAAACTCCAGCGGCCGCGATTGAACCCGAAGCAAACTCAAAGAGGCGGAATTTTACGGGCGACGTGGCCTCATCATCGCCGTTGCTTCGAGATCGGACATCCCCTATTCAACTCGAGCTGGATTCAAAGAGGGAAGCAGATGCGGGCACGGATCCGATCCGCTGGCCACGTGTCAAGCGCTGGTTCCATCCCGCCTTTGATCTGACGGTCCAGGATTGATCCGACGAGGGTTAGCAGGTTTGATCGGATTATGAAGCGGATTTAAGTGAAAAACTCGCATCCGATACCGACCTAATACCCCTATAAATACCATAGTATTCCAGAGAGTATTTACACCAGTTTTGAGCGTATTTTGAGCGTATTGGACGGGCTACAGAGCGTATTTTTGTGAGATTTTCTGGGGCTTTAGAAACAGAGATTAGAGGCTCTTGCAGAAGGAATTCAGAGGGGTTTTGAGGAGTTTTGGTGATAGAAATCTCAACTTATACCTTGTATTTCACATATTTAGCATGTATTTTGACCTTTTGATCATGTATTTGCTAATGAAATTGAGTTTTCTTCTCTCCAAGCGTGGCTAATACCCTTGTGTGTTAGTTGTGATGAAGTTAGGGTGTTGTAATCTATGGTTTCTACGTCTTTTTGCCTTATTTAACATGTTATATCACATATTTTTCTAGATTATTCACGTATTATTCAAGTATTCTCTTTGTTGGTGTACTTGGATCGAATTTTATCCTTGCGGACTTATTCGTGGCGTGATCCTTGCAGACATCGTCGTGACCTTTGCGGGCACTTGAATTTAAATTCATTAATAAGCTAGTAAATTATGTGATTATATACAACATTTTGAATGATCTATTATTGTTATATTTTCCGACGTTCTCATACCCTTGCGGGTGAAACGTTGAGTTATAGAAAAGACGTTGAAAACCATTGATTACACATACGCTAACGAAATCACAACCAATACATTCTCCTCTCATTGGTTTCTTATATCGACTCTCCGTGCTTGTTTCTTGTTTACTTAAAACCATTATCACGATTATCTCACCTTCAAAAGGTGGCAATTTTTCATCGTTTTATTAATCTTTAGAAACTGATTCTTTTTTGGTTTACAGGTCGACTGTCATGCGGATTCGATACCTGACTCTCCAGGTTTACTATTTGATCAATCTCTTACACTTGGGAGTAACACTCACACATGTTGAGACAAGTCAAGTTTTTGGCACCGTTGCCGGGGACATCGGTATTTGTGATCCATACTTTCAGTTTCACTCGAGGAATATTCAGTGATATCTTTCCATCTTTTAGTTTAGGATTTTTATTTGCTTTCTATTAAATAAAAACTCATAAAAATATAAAAACATTAAAAAACATCTTTTTCTACTAGTTTATTTGGCATAGATCTCCTACTTCACATACATTAGTACGAACAGAAAATATGGCTAGTAATGATGAAGCACACATCACACCACCTGCATAAGAAAGGCCTTTATTAGAAATTTATATGCCATCTAGGGTGGTGTCTGATTCAAGCATAGTTCTACCTGTGGAAGCTCATAATTTTAGTCTTAAGCCAGGCGTAATTCAACTCTTACCATCTTACCATGGCATTGAAAATGATAATCCTTATTTGCATGTCAGAAATTTTGAAGAAGTATGCTCAACTCAATTGGATGGAAAAATTAGCTCTGACTCTGTTTATCATAAATTATTTCCATTCTCGCTGAAAGATAAAGCAAAACATTGGTCTAATTATTTGCCACCTAGATCTATCTCTACTTGGTTACAATTGCAAACTGAGTTTCTAAAAAAATTCTTTTCTTTGCAGAGGACCCATGCCTTGAAGCAACAGATCATGTCCTTTTTGCAGAAGGAGAGGGAGTCGTACGACCAAGCATAAGAGAGATTCAAGGACCTTCTGATTGCTTGCCCACACCATGGATACGATAAAGGCCGTACTATTGGATTCTTTTACGACGTCCTGCAGCCGCAAAATAGGCAATACATGGAGATGATGTGCAACAACGAGTTCTTTCAGAAAACTCCTACGGAGGCATGGGATTACATGGAGACCATAGCGGAGCATGCGAGGAGATAAGAGTCTACTTCAGAGTTTGACAGATCAGAGCCACTTCCACTGTCTAAAGGAGGCATGCACTCATTGAAGACAGACGATGCAATAAGAGCATATGTGGATGCATTGCTGACACAGAGGCTACACGGCCTAGACTTAAGAGCAGTAAAAGCAGTCGAAGCTGGACCGTTTTGTGCCATTTGTGAGCAGCCACTCATGACATGTCTGTTTGCCTTGCGATTCCTGCTATGAAAGAGACCATAAGGAACCCACAAACTGAAGTGAATTGGGTGTCCAATCAAGGGGTAAATTCGAACATTTTCAACTCATCCTGGAAGAATCACCCAAATTTGAGATGGGGATCACAGCAGCCAGCGCAACCGACGACCACCCCTTACTAGCATCCATATTATGCGAGCAATCATGGGAAGAAGGAGCAGAGCACTGATATCACTGTCGTACTTCAGCAAATGATGTAGATGTAGAATCAATAACAACATCAGCTTCAACAACAATTTCAGCAGCAGTTTCAGTAGCTTAACGAAAACTTCTCTAAAATTGCTGCATCTTTTGAAAAAGGTACTTTACCAGCTCATTCTGTTGCAAATCTTAACATAAATTCCCTTCTTTTTCAGGTGACAATGTAAAACCATGCAAGGCGGTGACTACTTTGAGTAGCGGACGAGAAATAGAAAAGCCAGAACTACCTAGGCATGAACAAATCGTTGAGGAGAAAGAGGATGAGCATGTACCACAAAAACTGCAAGAGGAGGAGAAAAGCTTAGAAAAAGAGGAGGTCAAAGAAAAAGAGCCTGAACCACATACACCTCCAGCTCCATTTCCACAGAGGCTAGCACCACCTTCAAAAGATAAGTATCATACAGAAATTAGGGACATCTTCAAACAGGTAAAAATTAATATTCCCTTGCTTGATGCGATAAACCAAGTGCCTGCATATGCTAACTTTTTAAGGGACTTATGCACTGTGAAATGGACGCTTAATGTAAAAAAGAAAGCTTTTCTCACACAACAACTAAGTGCCATAGTTCAACATAACACTTCACCTACATATAAAGATCCAGGTTCTCCTACTATTCCATGCACTATAGGAACAAAGAGCTTTGGAAATGCTTTGCTTGATTTGGGTTCTAGTGTGAATATTTTGCCTTACTCTGTTTTCTTGAACCTAGGTTTGTGAGAGATGAAACCAATGCCAGTGGTGCTATAGTTAGTATATAGATCAATAAAAGTTCCAAGAGGTTGCGTGGAGGATGTTTTGGTTCAGGTGGACAAGTTCTACTACCTCGTGGATTTCATCATCCTAGATATATATGGACCACCTTCTGGTAACATCACTCCTGTCATTTTGGGATGTCCATTCTTAGCTACATGCAATGCTGTAATCAATTATAGGGATGTACAATTGAAGATAACATTTGGTAACATGAAGCTTGAATTAAATATCTTTAAATCATGTAAGTTGCCAACATGTGTTAACAGTGTTGAAGAGGTATGTCTTACTGAAAATTTGATCGAAGACTACTTTGAGGCTGAGTATGAATGTGAATCCAATTATATTGATTATAATTTTGATGATATTAATGAGTCTTATTTTGTGCAGGGCGCTTATGAGAAATCAAGGGAAGCATGGGCTTCGAGATTTGAACCACTACCAGTTGGATTGACTCCCCAATTACCCTCTGACGTGGAGCTTCCAAATCTTGAGCTGAAGCCATTGCCGGACTACTTGAAGTATGCATTCCTTGGAAAATATGAGACTTTCCCCGTAGTAATATCCTCAAAACTTATACTTGAACAGGAACACTCATTGCTTGATGCGCTTAGGGAACATAAAGGGGCCATTGGATGGTCCATTGCAGATATCAAATGTAAAACCCCCTTAACTTGTACACATCACATTTATCTTGAGGATGATGCAAACCCTACGCGTAAAATGCAACGTCGACTGAACCCGACATTAAAATAAGTGATAAAAGGTGAGGTTCTTAAATTACTTGATGCTGGAATTATTTATCCAATCTCTGATAGTAAGTGGGTTAGTCTAACTCAAGTTGTACCTAAGAAATCTGGTTTAACTGTGGTTAAAAATGAAAATAATGAACTCATACCTATGCGAACCACCACTGGATGAAGAATGTGTATTGATTATAGGAAGCTTAATTCAAAAAAAGACCATTTTTCTTTGCATTTCCTAGATCAAATTTTAGAGAGAGTGGCTGGTAATGAATATTATTGTTTTCTAGATGGCTACTCAGGTTATTATCAGATAGAGATTGCTCTAGAGGACCAAGAGAAAACCACTTTCACTTGTCCCTTTGGAACTTTCACATTTAGGAGGATGCCATTTGGTCTATGCAATGCACCTGCTACTTTTCAACATTGCATGTTAAGCATATTCAGTGATATGGTTGAAAAGATAGTAGAAGTATTTATGGATGATTTCTCTGTATATGGCACTTCTTTTGAAAATTGTCTATCTAACTTGGTCCTTGTTTTGTGCAGGAGTAAAGAGAAGAACTTGCTACTCAATTGGGAAAAGTGCCACTTCATGACTACAGAAGGTTTGGTACTTGGTCACTTAGTTTCTAAAGCAGGTATTCAAGTGGATAGGGCGAAAGTTGAAGTTATAGAGAAGTTTCCAACACCAAAAATCGTCAGAGATATTTGTTCCTTCTTGGGTCATGCAGGATTCTAAAGACGCTTCATAAAGGATTTCAGCGCTATCTCTCGACCTCTTTGCAATTTATTAACTTCAAATACTAAATTTATTTGGACGCAAGAGTGTCAAAATTCTTTTGAAAAACCGAAATCCTTACTTGTCTCATCGCTTATTTTGCAGGTTCCAGATTGGACTATTCCTTTCGAGATTATGTGCGACGCGAGTGATTACGCAGTGGGGGCGGTTCTTGGGCAAAAGAAAGAAAAAGTTCATTATGTGATTTACTACGCAAGTAAGACCATGAACGATGCTCAAAGAAATTACACGATAACGGAAAAGAAATTACTTGCGGTGGTATTTGCGTTGGACAAGTTCTGGAGCTACAGTTTGGGATCGACCATCGTCGTCTATACGTACCATTCTGCACTCAAATATTTATTATCTTAAAAGGATGCAAAGCCTAGGCTTATACGATGGATTCTTCTTTTACAGGAGTTCAATATCGCGATACGAGACAAAAAGGGAGTGGAGAATCATGTTGCATACCACCTCACTAGACTTACGGTAGGCACAGAGTCATCAGATATACCGTTGAGAGATTCCTTCCCCGATGAGCAACTTTTCGCCATCTCTACTCTACCATGGTATGCGGACATAGTAAATTATTTGGTGACATGTAGAACTCCATCACATTGGTCCTCTCTTGATTTTAAATGTTTCAAACATGAGGTAAAATTTTTCTACTTTGACGATCCTTATCTTTTTAAATATTGTGGAGACCAAATTGCGAGACGATGTATACCCGATCATGAGATTAGTAGTGTTTTACAATTTTTCCATGATTGATATATGGAGGACATTTTTCTGCTTATAAAACTGTTGAAAAAAATTTTATAATTGGGATTTTTCTGGCCCACAATGTTTAAAGATGCTTATGCTTATTGTAAATCATGTGTGCGTTGTCAACAGTTGGGGGAAATCACAAAAAGAAATATTATGCCATTAAATCCCATGTTAGAAATAGAAATATTTGATTGTTGGGGGATTGATTTTATGGGACCTTTTCCACCTTCATTTGGTTATATTTTCATACTCGTTGCAATTGAATATGTCTCTAAATGGGTGGAGGCTATTCCTTGCATGTCTAATGACGCATCTATCGTGCTAAAGTTCTTGAAAGAAAATATTTTCGCATGTTTTGGAGTGCAAAGGACATTATTAGCGATGGAGATTCCCACTTTTGCAATAGGCTTATCGCAAATTTAATGAAGAATTTTGGGGTGACGCATAAAGTTTCAACCCCATACCACCCCCAAACGAATGGACAAGCTGAACTTGTAAATAGGGAAATCAAGAATATCCTTCAGAAAATGGTGAATACCACGCACAAAGATTGGAGTCTTCGCTTACTTGAAGCTTTATGGGCCTACAGGACGACATACAAGACTATTCTAGGAATGTCTTCTTACCATTTAATTAATGAAAAAATTGTCATCTTCCTGTTGAATTAGAGCATAAATCTTATTGGGCTATTAAAACCTTAAATTTGCTTGATGACTCATCGAATGATTCTCGTAAATTGCAGAAATTGGAGCTTGAATAGCTATGGAGGGAAGCGTATGAAAATGCGAAATTGGCAAAAGAGAAGATGAAAGCGGTGCATGACAAAATGATCCTAAGGAAGGAGTTCAAACAAGGGGACAATGTTTTGGTGTACAACTCAAGGCTACACTTATTTCCAGGAAAGCTACGTTCCAAGTGGTCGGGGCCTTATTATGTCAAGCAAGTATTCCCACATGGAGCAGTGATTTTGGTAAATGAGGAAGACTGCAACAAGTTCAAAGTTAATGGACAACGATTGAAACACTTTCAAGAACTTTGGACCAAGGAGCATACGAACATGGAGCTTACGGATCCACCTTCGGGTGGCTTTTAAACCGGTGTGTTCTTTCCTTACTCAGTAGTAGTAGATTTTCTTTTTTTTTATTTTACACTTTTATTTTTTTAAGGAATTTTGCCTCTAGTATACTCTTTTCAACATTGAGGACAATGTTTGTCTTTAAGTTGGGGTGAGTATTAGACCTTTTTGTTAGGATATTTTCTTTTCTTTTTTTAAAGAATAATAATAATAAATAAAAAGAGAGAAGAATAAATCGCCATCACTCATCTTCTATCTGCTATCAGTGCAACCGCATAAAAATCTATGCAACCGCATCATTCAATGGTTCAGCTCTTCGAAATCTTCATCTATACGGTCGCGTCGAGCGTCCGTTTGTTGGCTTCAACTTCTCGATGTGACGCGGTCACGTCGTCTTCTAAATGACCGCGTCGATGACACTTTTTTCTTCTCTTCAGCTATGAGGCGATGCGACCATATCATCTTCTTACGCGACCATGTCGATGGGTTTTGCTGCTTTTTGGGCTGTCCTGGTGATGCGACCACATGGATAAGCCATGTGGTCACGTGTATCAATGCTTCCTTCTCCCATTGGCTAATTGAACTCCTGTTCTCCTCTCACTTCGCTCTTTATAGCTTTTGCCTCATTCTAGGGTCTCAAAATCATTCATTTGTACCTGCAATATGCACAAGGGACCCAAAAGTAAATAGAAACAAAAAATGGGGTAAATGAAGTGGAACAGGGGATGAAATAGCGTGATATGCATATGAATAAAGCATGAAATATATATAGAATAAACACTCATTAAAATCAACCAAGCCAAGCTCTTCCTTGTCCTAAAGGAAGACACGAAAGAGCAAAGATTGGAGGCATGCACGAAAGCACACAAATGATGTCATGACTTTGAGAATTTTACAACATCAAGCATATACACATGAGTGAATGAAAATTTCAGATTCATGAAAATTAAGAACACACCAACTTCTTTCCATCGACTAAAACATACTATTAGGAAATTGTTTCTAGCACAAATCAATAACTAATATACTCAATCATGATCAAGATCAAGTTCTAGAATATTTCTTTTATCCCGGCCTAGGTCGAAGGAATATGGATCGAAATTATGCAACGGGTCAGAGGGAAAGATTAGTACCGAATAATGGCATATGTGTCTAATGAGGAAGTGGCTCTCATAACACATCACCATTCCTTGATTTGTGAATTTGCTAATCTTATTCATGCCTTTATTTTCATCAATTTTTTTCTTTTTTGGGATTCTAATTGGGCTGTGTATGGAGCGTTGGGTCGATAACTTCCATGTCAGACGACCTTGGGGCATCGGGCCAAGAGTGACCCCTCGTACTTACTAGCTCAAACCAAGAATAATCCCTATTCATATGCACTCCCCCAAGCTAAACCTTTCGGTGCGAGGCCTCAATGCTTCCTGAGGCACGGGGATCCGACTACTTATCGTTGCTGAGAGAACGGTGCATATTTTACTCTTTTAGTATATACACAAATTTTTTTCTTCTTTTCTTCTTCTTTTTTTTGAAAGCATGAATAGTGTAAGCAAAAAAATCCTCGATACTAGGTTTATCCAAATCCTGAAAGACTATATACCATTATACTCAACTAATGATTGCACGATCCATGCATAAGATGGATTTCTAAGAAAAATTCAACATAGTTTGGTTTCGAGTACTCTTATCATAGGGACTATGAGCATGAGGAAAATAGGCATATTAAATGAGATTTGAAACTAAAAACATATCCAAACCATATATTCTAATCGATATCTAAAAATCGAGCGTAAGAAGAAATAGAATCTGAAAATTCATTCTATAACCATGCTTATAAAATCTTGATCTCGAAAAATTCTCAAAACACACATATATACAAATGCAAAATTTTTTTGAATGTAAAAAAAAGAAGAAGATATGATGCATCAAAACAAAAGGAAAAAGAGAGAGGATGAGATAAATACATATGGGCACCAAAGAAATGATAAAAAGATGAATATGGTGGTGGAAAATTTAAAAAAAGCATGGAATACTCCTCCCCTAAGCTGGAGCTGAGCATTGTCCTCATTCCAAAATATACAATGGAATCACGAGGAAAAATGTGTGGGGGAAGAGATGGTGGCGAGTCTCCCCCAAGCTAGGACAAAGAAGTGAAAATGAGGGCTACTAGTAATGGGGGGAATGGGTGGGTAATCTCATCAGGAGGTGCCATTGCCAGGTGGCGGTGGCGGTGGCGAGGTGAGGAGGAGGCATGGTATAGCCTCAGGGTAGTGGCCCTAAGAAAAGTACCAACTATAGACGGTGTCAAATTTAGCGTGCAAGCTATCAAGTGTGTTCCTAAAGCCATCTAAGGTTGAATTCACCTCAGGAATACTCTCCTCTACGAGTGTAATGTGCTCCTCTAGGGAGGAATATGGAGGAGGAGGACCAGAGGTGCTAGTACCCTCGCCAGGCTGGCGAGATCTCCGTGAGAAATGATGTAGGAGTGGTGGTGGTGGTGGCCTCCAAGTGCAGTAACATGAATGAGTGGGTCCTGAGCAGGGATGAGCTGTGCTTGTGCAGCTGGAGCATAAGCTAGATCAGGTGGGAATGCCCACTATACAGTTCCCTCAATGCGAAGTGCTCAGGACTGAGAATGTGGTATACGGGGTGTGGTGAGGCCCATAAAGCAAAGAAATCTCTCGCCTACGATAGGTTTGATCATGTGCATATTCATCAGGATGGAGATGTTTAATGATGTGGGACCAGGGATAGGAATCATGTAGAGATATAGTGCCCTCGAGGCTATTTATCTCTGTGTGAATAGCACAAACGACTTGTTCGAAATAACAATAAGCTGTTTGGTAATAATTTATCTGAGTTATATTATAATGTAGTTAACATTAGATATCAACTTAGGTAAAGTCCTGAGACTTTATGCAAGGTCAAACAGGTATCGAGCTCGATCATGGAGAAATGTTTGACCGTCTGTAGCATAAGTCTAAAATGGTTCGTGGTCGTAGATGTTTCGAGACAAGGATATCGAAACATCGGATAGACCATTGTGTCCTAGTCTTCACCGTTTAACGGTGGCGATGATCTCATGGTCGTTCGACTTGGCGAAGTCGGAGACGAGACACATGTGCTCATTAGAGAATGAGTTCACTTAACGATCCACAGGAGTTATCATATGGTTACATTGACCAATCTATCAATGATAACTCTTAGTGATGATAGGCTAGTTGGTCTTTTGACTTGATTTTATTTAACGAACCTGTGCGTGAACGGTGCCACTTAGATCACTGACCTAACTTCGAGGCTAGGCCTGTCGAGAGGTCTTTGATTGGGTGTCACTTGAAGCGTACGAGGAGAGTAATGACCAAGAGAGGATTCGTCTCTCCCGGTCAATGGGAGTTAGTGTCGTAGAGTTAGTTCGGTCTTTAGTAAAATCTCTGCGCAGAGTATGTTGGAAGAAGTCCAACATAAGTTGACTAAAGATCGATAAAAACTAACCGGAGTCAAGTTATTGGGGTGACAGTTTGACCGTAGCCTAGACTTGATCTACACGACATAGTTAAGACGAAGAGACTATAACTGTGGAATTCATCACGGACACAGTCAGGGTGGTCCCGACAATACTCATGTCGATGAGTCAACCACATAATGATGATTCCTGAAGCAGGGACGGCAACCACTGCTCGTGGTCACTGCCGTATAGGGCTTCAATCCCAACCTGTTGTAAGGGTCAGGCTGTAGGGTCTCACACAGAGTGCGACCTTCGTCTAGTAATATGTAGAAATTAGTTAGGGAGAATACTTTGCATTTGATGCAAAGGAAAGAGAAAATTGCATTTGATGCAATATTTAAGCTTAGATAGGGGACTAAATTGCATATGATGCAAAAGAGATTAAATGTGTCTTAAATTGTTTAAGACAATATTTAATGAATTAAAAGCAAGGAAAAGTTCACGGGTAAGACAGGAATGTCCCGGTCTACGCCCAGATTCGAAGGGCATCCAAATCATACGCCAAATGCCCAACTTATGCCCAAAATAGCCAAATGGCTCAGTCTGGGTCAGACCAGGTTGACCCAGGCCAGACTAGGGTCTGGCCTGGACACCTAGCCCGCCAGGCTGGGCGCCAGGCCACTGGGCCTGGGCCCGTGCCCAGGCGCCTGGGTGTCTGCCCAGGCACCCAGGGCGGGAGCCCTGGGCCCGCCAGGGAGCCCAGGCACCTTGGGCCGGGCGCCTTGGGTGCCCGGCCCAGGCTCCCGCCAGGGCTCCAGGCGCCAGGGCGCCAGGCCCCTGGCGCCCGTTCCCGGGCCTGGGCACCCGTGCCCAGGTCTGGGCAGCCGCCCAATTAGCAATTATGTGGCTGTGGGGCCCACTTGCTGGGCCCCACTAATGGGTGCAGAACCCTAGGTTTACTGGACAGTTTTGATGGCTGATTTTAGTCGAAAATCAAGCCTTGGGCTGATCTTTGGATGATCAATTGGAGGGTCAAACAAACTCCGATTGACGAACGATTTTTTCCTATGCGTTCACCGTTGAACACCCTTCGAATTGATAGGTTGTATCAATCATGAAGCTCAACGGTGAGTGAGTTAAAATTCACCGAAGTTTGCACTTTGTGAAAGGCAAACTAACTTGATTTTAATTAACTCAAATTTATAGTCCCACATCGGTTGTGCGGAAAAGGGGAGAGTCCGCCGCCTATATAAATAGGGGCCTCCCCCCTTCCTCCAAACTCGACCCAAGCTCTAGATCTGAGCGGCTCTCGTAAATGTTGGAGCACGCTCGGATCTAGGCTTAAATTAATATTTCTCTATCTCCCTAAATTTCTGCCTTACTCCCGAGGGCTCTAGCATAGCCACGAAGGAGTTCGGATTTTGATCCGAAATCTTGGCGAAGGTTTCACTCGCGTGAAACTTTCTTCCGTGCGTGGTTGGCTCGGTGACATGGGATTGATCGCCTCGGGATGCGGAGCGGTTCGAGGAGCGGTTCGGGGAGTGGTTTGAGGAGCGGCTCGGCGTGGGACGTGGAGCGGCTTGAAAGAAGGTGCGGAACATCTCGCCTGTCCCAGGGTTGAGATTCCGGGTATGTATTTTATTAGCATTAGTTTAATTTAATCACAGTAGGTTAGATCCTTCTTGGGATGGTCAGATCCATCCCAAGTTGGCATAGATCTTGGCTAAGGGTCTTGTACCTTAGGGCTAAGTTAATTAGATTAACTTATTCTTCCGTTGCATAAATATTTTATGTCTACGTTCCGTCCGACTTAGGACGGGAATAGAGTTTTTGTGCCCTAAGGGTCCTAGAAAACCCTTCAGTGGTATCGGAGCCTAGGTATGCGTAACGATCTAGCACTGCGATTTTATTAAACTTTGAAATGCTTTTCAAAATACTTGTAATTTTTTTTTAAGTTATGAGATAATTTTAAAATGTTTTCGAAGCCTTTCAAAATGTTTTAAAATTTATGCGATATTTTTTAAAGATGATTTTAAAAGGATTTTAGATGTTTAAATATGTTATATGATAAAATTTTAAACATGAAAATTTTAAAATGGTGTTTTAAATTTATGTGATAAATTTAAAATTGATTTTAAGGCTTTAAAACTTTATGCGATAAGTTTAAAAAATTATTTTAGATGTTTAAATATTTTATGTGATAAAATTTTTTAAGCATGAAATTTTTTAAAATGATGTTTTAAGTTTATGAGATATTTTTTAAAAATGTTTTAAAAGTCTAAAATTGTTTATGCGATAAACTTTAGTCTATTTAATTGTTAAATAGTTGTACACTTTTATGCGATAAATTAGTGTAACTTTACTTTAATGGCTATATCATCTTGTCCCTTATTTGATAACACAAGACAAACTCTTAGGTTAGCCATTAAAGAATTCGATAAAATTTATAAGATAAATTCTAATGACATGCTATGTTTTAATAAAATATTAACAACACTTCAAAGACCTAATTCCTGATTAGGGTAGTCCTTTTACTGATTTTTTTAATTCTAACTGTTATTATTAATTCTCATTAAAGGACTTCGCTTTTAGCGTTGTTAATAAAATTTATTAAAATCCTAATAACGATTAGGATAGCACGTGAACCTTATAGTTGATAAGGACTTAATAAAATTTATTAAACAAATCCTAAAATTTTGAATTTAAGGATGCAACTAGTTGATAGGATTAATTAGTTGTTAATAAAAGCTGTTTAGTCTATGGCACGCATATAAAAATGACAAGCTTCATTCAATGGACCATGATCCAGTCAATGTGCTTGGCTAAGTTTGTCGGATCACCTTTTAAAGGATAGTGATTCTGGCTTAGTCAATTCCCTGGCTGTGTTCCGTTGGACCGCAATGATGCGAATCATGATTGTATGACACCCTGGACTATATCTAAGTCAAATACGTTAATAATCTTCTTCAAGATTAGCCGTAGCCCTCCTTGTTTTAGGGGTTGGCAACTATAGGACCCGTGTTATAGTTGTTGAGCTACACTCAAGCTGTAACATGGCAACCTTATAGAAACCAACTCCTTTAATACATAAGATGAAATCTTGACTAGACCCAAACTGTCGTATTTCCATGCGCCGGCGTAAGTTATGTCAATGATGTAGTCTGGCTAGATGTAGTCTAAGACCTGACCCAAATCGATGTGTCGTGAATACACCGAGCGGCGGGGCAAGTCAGGCTAGACACGAAAACAAGGGTCCGACTAGACTAGACATTGTGATTTGGATGAGCACACTTATGATCACAAATGGCTAGGGGTAAAAACCAATAAGAGTGTCATATCCGATATGATCGATGAAGAGTCATCTTCTGATTTACAGAGTCAAGCAACTTGTTGAGCTACACTCAAGGTTGTTAGGCTCAAGGTGATTGGACCTCTTACCCATTAATTTTAATTCGATTAAATCGTTCGTTATTAAGCTTTGAAACGATCGTAAAAATAGTGGGAGGATATAGATAGATAAAAGCCATTCTACATATATTTAATATTGAACATATGCTAAACTAGGGCAAGACTATGTTTACCGAAGGAATCTAATTATAATATTTTAATGAAATAAGTTAACTGGTCAAAAGGTTGATTAATTGAATATCAAGTTAAATTCTAATTGATAGGATTAAAACTATATTCTCGTTGACATTAAAATGACCTTCTAAAGGACAAACTTAAGAAATATGATTTCATTAAGTTCTGGGTCGAATAATAAATTCACGCTACATGTCACTCGTCTCTATATGAGGCAGCTTGAACATATAGGATATTCGAAGTATGTTTCACCTTACAACTTGTTGAGCTTCACTCAAGGTTGTATAGACAAACAATTTTGATCCACAAATTTCAAGAATTCGATCAAATTGTTTGAGTCGAATACGAGTGCATGAGCGATGCAAGGCTATGTAACTGGATCTTGAGACAAGCAACTTCTTGAGCTACACTCAAGATTGCAACTACCAGGCGTTTGGATACATGAGACGCTTGCATAGCTATTTATTTATGTTGGGCTATTTAATATCTAAATGTTATTTAGAAAAGGAAGAAGGCACTCCGGAAAGGCAATCGAGTTAAATAGTTTAATTTATCATTAGTAAAGGCATAAGGAGGAGGAAATGAAAATGTGACATATTTTGATGTCATGATTTCATAATTATTGTTATACAAAAGGTTAACACATTTTGACGAATGTCGTCACATTGCTTCTGAAGCAATGAGTAATATGTATAACGATAATATATATATTAAATATTAATATATAAATACACAAGATAGTAGCAAACTTATATGGCAAAATAGACTAGGCCGCATCGAGAGAGTAAGCTTCACAAGTCACATAAAGAGGGGTCTGACCTCTCGTATTATGAAGTCTACGGACACTTGTGAATCTTACCCTCTTAGATATAATGGCCGAAACCCATCTGTAAGACAGTGGGAGAATGAGTTGTCGAACTTAGTCTCGTACATACTGATGTACCCGAGTCTAAAATAACCAAAATAAGTTATTCGTATATTTTATTAAGACACGTGTTCTTGATGAAACACAAGTCTGATAAAATAAAGAACGAAATGACTAAAGTATTTAAACTGATTCGATTAGATCGAATGGTCAAATACTTAGCTACATAAAATCTTGCGTAATTAAAAGAAAATATGATTTTCTCTCAGATCAAGTCTGTTAACACATCCGTGTGTTAAAAGGTATGAATCACACTAAGTTAGACTTGGTGTGATCCATTGTAAGTGACTCTGAGTTAAGTCATCCCTCTGGGTTAAGTCCCAAATAGTAATGCCTAGGTTTTGATAATGTTCTATGAGGACATTATCAATAAGATATTCATTAAATCGATCATTAGGAAGTTGTATAATTACTCGAATTTCGTGGGACGAAGAGTCGAGTTAGACATCATAACTGATGATGACTTAGTCAACTTCTAGGATAACATTTGGAGTAGTAACTCCGATTTAAAATTTGATACAATCAGAATAGGTCGGTGTGCGTAAATAAATTTTGGAATTTAGTTTACGTGCCCAAGGAAAATATTTCCTCACTTTCTGCAAGTAAATATTTAAGTTGAAAGATTGGTGCAGAAAAGGAAAATAGTGAAGTGCAATCATGTTGGTCGGAAAAGGTTTTCATCCTAATTCCTATAAAACGGATTAGAATGAAACTGTTTCTCGCCAGCAGATGTGTACAGATCTACTCGGACCAAACTCGATGTAATCGCTTAAGTTGACCATGAAAATTGGAGCATTCACTTATAAGTTCGTTTTTCTAAATATGATTTAGACGGACCAACTTATATGAATTAGCCAGAAAGTTTTCAAGGTCAGTGGGAGCGCATAAATTACATGCGAGGCATCAAAGAAATGGAACATATATTTTGACAAAGTAATCAAAAAGTTTGATACTTTATCAGAAATAGATATGAGCCATTTGAAATGGCCATTAACAAATTTTTAAAGATTATTATCGTACGGTACGATGAACTTGATAAGATCCAAGTAAATAAAAATATTATGGATTCCGAAAGACCTAGTGAATTATTTGAATGAGATTCAAATGGTTGGTCTAACATGAACATAGAAACCCCTTAAGTCTATAGTGTAGACGGTTTTAGCAGATCCACTCATGAAGTCTCTACCACATGAAGTCGGGAAAACTTATGTGTAAAAATGGTATAAGATACCGAGATAAATGGGCCTGAGTGCAAGTTGGAGATGTAAAGATATAGTGCCCTCGAGGCTATTTATCTCTGTGTGAATCGCACAAACGTCTTGTTCGAAATAACAATAAGCTGTTTGGTAATAATTTATCTGAGTTATATTATAATGTAGTTAACATTAGATATCAACTTAGGTAAAGTCCTGAGACTTTATGCAAGGTCAAACAGGTATCGAGATGAGTATCTCGATCATGGAGAAATATTTGACCGTCTGTAGCATAAGTCTAAAATGGTTCGTGGTCGTAGATGTTTCGAGACAATGATATCGAAACATCGGATAGACCATTGTGTCCTAGTCTTAACCGTTTAGCGGTGGCAATGATCTCATGATCGTTCGACTTGGCAAAGTCGGAGACGATACACAGGTGCTCATTAGAGAATGAGTTCACTGAACGATCCACAGGAGTTATCATATGGTTACATTGACCAATCTGTCAATGATAACTCTTAGTGATGATAGGCTAGTTGGTCTTTTGACTTGAGGTCATTTAACGAACCTGTGTGTGAACGGTGCCACTTAGATCACTGACCTAACTTCGAGGCTAGGCCTGTCGAGAGGTCTTTGATTGGGTGTCACTTGAAGCGTACGAGGATAGTAATGACCAAGAGAGGATTTGTCTCTCCTGGTCAATGGGAGTTAGTGTAGTAAAGTAATCTCTGCACAGAGTATGTTGGAAGAAGTCCAACATAAGTTGACAAAAGATCGATAGAAACTAACCGGAGTCAAGTTATTGGGGTTGACAGTTTGACCGTACCCTAGACTTGATCTACACGACATAGTTAAGACGAAGAGACTATAACTACGGAATTCATCATGGACACAGTCAGGGTGGTCCCGACAATACTCATGTCGATGAGTCAACCACATAATGATGATTCCTGAAGCAGGGACGGCAACCACTGCTCGTGGTCACTGCCGTATAGGGGTTCGATCCCAACCTGTTGTAAGAGTCAGGCTGTAGGGTCTCACACAGAGTGTGACCTTCGTCTATTAATATGTAGAAATTAGTTAGGGAGAATACTTTGTATTTGATGCAAAGGAAAGAGAAAATTGCATTTGATGCAATATTTAAGCTTAGATAGGGGACTAAATTGCATATGATGCAAAAGAGATTAAATGTGTATTAAATTTTTTAAGACAATATTTAATGAATTAAAAGCAAGGAAAAGTTCACGGGTAAGACGGGAATGTCCCGGTCTACGCCTAGATTTGAATGGCGTCCAAATCGGACGCCAAATGCCAAACTTATGCCCAAAACAGCCAAATGGCTCAGTCTGGGTCAGACCAGGTTGACCCAGGCCAGACTAGGGTCTGGCCTGGATACCTGGCCCGCCAGGCTGGGTGCCAGGCCACTGGGCCTGGGCCTGCGCCCAGGCCCCCAGGGCGGGCGCCTGGGAGCCCAGGCGCCTGCTTGGCGCCTGGGCGCCTGCGCCAGGCTCTAGGCACCTGGGCGCCCGCGCCCAGGCCTGGGCGCGCGTGCCCAGGGCTAGGCAGGCGCCCAGTCAGTAATTATGGGGCTGTGGGGGCCCACTTGTTGGGCCCCACTAATGGGTGCAAAACCCTAGGTTTACTGGGCAGTTTTGACGGCTGATTTTAGTCGAAAATCAGGCCTTGGGCTGATCTTTGGATGATCAATTGGAGGGTCAAACAAACTCCGATTGACGAACGATTTTTTCCTATGCGTTCACCGTTGAACACCCTTCGAATTGATAGGTTGTATCAATCATGAAGCTCAACGGTGAATGAGTTAAAATTCATGAAAGTTTGTATTTTGTGAAAGGCAAACTAACTTGATTTTAATTAACTCAAATTAATAGTCTCACATCGGTTGTGCGGAAAAGGGGAGAGTCCACCGCCTATATAAATAGGGGCCTCCCCCCTTCCTCCAAACTCATCCCAAGCTCTAGATCTGAGCGGCTCTCGTAAATGTTGGAGCACGCTCGGATCTAGGCTTAAATTAATATTTCTCTATCTCCCTAAATTTCTGCCTTACTCCTGAGGGCTCTAGCAAAGCCACGAAGGAGTTCGGATTCTGATCCGAAATCTTGGCAAAGGTTTCACTCGCGTGAAACTTTCTTCCGTGCGTGGTTGGCTCAGCGACTTGGGATTGATCGCCTCGGGATGTGGAGCGGTTCGAGGAGCGGTTTGGGGAGCGGTTCGAGGAGCAGCTTGGCATGGGACATGGAGCGGCTCGGAAGACGGCGCCGAACATCTCGCCTGCCCCAGGGTTGTGATTCAGGGTATGTATTTTATTAGCATTAGTTTAATTTAATCGCAGTAGGTTAGATCCTTCTTGGGATGGTCAGATCCATCCTATGTTGGCATAGATCTTGGCTAAGGGTCTTGTACCTTAAGGCTAAGTTAATTAGATTAACTTATTCTTTCGCTGCATAAATATTTTATGTCTATGTTCTGTCTGACTTAGGACGGGAATAGAGTTTTTGTGCCCTAAGGGTCCTAGAAACCCCTTCAAATCATATCATCTCGGCTCTGGAGATAAATGGGGGGAGCTTGGCTATAATCGTGAAAAACCCTCTATAGCAGATCCTAGCAGTGGTGCTGCTTAGGGTGTGGAAGAGACGATGACTCAGTTAAGAGCATCATGGAAGAGTATGTGGGGTGATGTGGTGTCGCCCTTGTGAACAGTGCGGGGCTGGGTCATGGCCCATAAGAAAAAGAGCTAATTCTGGGAGACCTGGCATGTCTCCTCCCTACATAAAATAAAATTGGCGATGATGCAGTGCGCCAGGTGAAGGCAAGGGTGTATGATTGATGATGCCTTTGCTTTGGTGATATGGAAGGGGGGTGGTGCCAGTGATCTGCTCCCAGAAGGTATCGAGATCAAACTTGTTAGGAAAAGGGGAGTTGTCCTTAATGGAGTCTCGGAATATGGAAACGGGCCAACGAAAAAGAGTGTTCAGGTAGTAAGTGGTCATGGAGCAATCCATGTTCATTAGGCGGAATGAAAATCCTGAATGATGGTGCCTAAATAAACTGAGAAACTCTAATGTGAGTCTCCTATAGGTTTGGGCCTTGCGCGACAGAAAATCAGCCCACCCAATATTGGAAAATAGGGTCTGGACACACTCGACAAGTCCTAAGGAATTATGAGCGGGAACGCTCGGAAATTTGGTAGGAAAGATGATTCATCAAGCTAGGGAATCAAATGTGTCATGTTGATTCTTTGTATCGCCCTGCTCCACAGGATAACCGGGAAGTACGAATCCGTCCCAAGTATTCCTAGAGCAGCGAATGTTACAGAGAAAGAGAAAGAAAGAGAGAGTATAAGAAGAATTTGCAGGTCACTGTGCACATGCTGGAAAGTACAAGTAATGCTCCATCTCAGATTCAACACAAAGAAATAATAATAAAGTGCAAGTCAAACATTTTATTTTATTTATACAACAGTACCTCATTTACATATGTCATCTCCACGCTGAGTACAAAAGTGGTAAACAAAGAAACTCCCCAAGAACCCACAAAAGGGAAAAGTACTCACACATTGTACAAAAGTGCAGCTCACTCCCTAACTACTTCTGGGAGTATAACTGTACAAGACTACCCTCTGTGGGATCCATCTCTGAGTAGTCTCCTGAGTCAAATTATGATCTGGCAATCTGGCTTCTAGACCTACGAAAAAATAAATGGGGCACTTCAACGTGTGACCAAGTAGGTTACCTAAATAAACTAGGTAGGACCCAGTTTTAGAACCGGACTACCTATCTAAAAGGGAGTGGTCTACACAGAAAAATGTTCCACATAACATACATAAGTAACTACTCAAAACATGCAAGTGCTGAAAGTAAACATGGAAACGTGTCCACATAAGATAGCAGCATTTAATAATTAGTGACAATTACAATAAGTTATTTGTTCATATGTTTGGGAATCCGTGTAAATCGTAGGACACTCAAGGCGCTAGACTTCACCCAGGGTGGATGAAAAGTGGTACACCGCCAGTGGAACACGAGCAATGATCAAATTTAACTGGTCCTCTCGTAACTGTCGGGAGTGAGAATTCTCGATTTTTGTGTGGAAAACAAAGCAAACCATCATTACCGTCATGATGCATCACGAGTACACCACTGGCCTCTCTAACCCTGTCTACTCCCCCTACCGGCTATCGGGAGCATGGGTGAGAAATCAATATAAGTGTCCACTCCTTAAAGCCTACTTTTTACACATATCCCCCCAAAACCCATATCTAGAGCTTCACCCATTTTAGAATGGATTGAAGACACCAGACTCTTTCTCTCGTCTCACTCTTAATTTTCAATACTTCATGATAATTTCAATTTGGCCATTTCAGTATTGCTTTCACATTTCACAATTTCCTTTCATCATGTCTTATGAATATCTCCATTCAACTTTACCATTCAATTTCATCTCATTTCTAATTTCATGTGAAGTTCACATAGAAAATAACATACTTGCCTTTCTTGCATATGCAACATGAATAACATCATGTGATTTTCATTCATGATTGCAACATGGAGTTTTCAACATATAATGAATTTTAATTACTACTTGAGATTTCATACAAGTATGAAAATTGCATAACATGTTATCAAAAAGGTATATCAATGAGAATGAACTACAATTTTGACAGCGAATTTTGTTTTTGAATCTGGACTCTAATATATCAGTCTAAAATAGTTATCTCAAGCCATAATCTGAATTGGAGCTGAACATAAAAGTTGTAGGTACTTAAGTAGTGTTTCGAAATTGTCTAGGATTTTACCATTTGAATCTCTATAGTAAGAGTTATGGCATTTTTCCTACAGTGTGGTAAAATTTGTCTAAAACTGACACTATGTTCAAGTCACTTGTTTACATCTATCAACTGCCAAAATTAGATTTTGCTTTCTTCTAGAGAGTTGTAGCTAACTTCATTACCTTTCCAAAACATCTTGCATTATCAAATTTGGTGTTTTCTACTAGGAGTTATGAATTTTTGAATATTCAGGACAGAGTTGAAATAAAATACAACAACAATGTGGAAGAACTAGGCCACACGACCGTGTCACCTTTCCATATAACAGTGTCACCCTTCCACACGACCGTTTCACTTTCCATATAGCCGTATGGAAGCATCAGGGGTCAACTAACTTGGCCACACGGTCGTTTGGGGATCCACACGACCGTGTGGATCGGGAAGCATTCAATTACACTCGTTAGCGTCTAAGTCGACGCATAAAAAGGGTGACACGACCGTGTCGAATCTCGACACAGCCGTGTGGGGCCAAAACTAAAGGCATGGTCATTTTATGATCGGGTGACCTTCTGAGGGTCGAACGACCACCACACGGTCAAAACACGCTCGTGTGGACGCAACACGACACCCACACAGTCTCGACTCGGCTGTGTGGTTTCTTGGTACCATCGATTTCAGTTGCGATAAAAATTAATACTACTCAATTCCAATCTACATCCTGGCTAGCTTAGTTAAGAATCCTACCTGAGATTGTCCTTCACACAAGTCTGGGCCCTTCTTCTCCTTGAAGACCCTCTGAACTAGCTAGTTCCTCCTTCTCATCGCTACTCCGAGTTCTATTGTGATGGGTTTGGGGGTGAATTGAGGTGGTTATAGTGAGAGGTGGTGATAGCCTGATGGAGGAGACGGAGAAAGTTAGGTGTTCGGCGATGGAAGGAGAAGGGGTTAATGGTGTAGGGGCTCGGCCATGGAGCTTGGAATTGAGTTGTTTCTTGAGGAAGGTGGAAAAGGGCTTGGGTTTTTTTCCTGGGCCTTACGTGAAGAGGGGAGAGAAGAGTGAGGGAGAGAGTGTTGTTGCTTCTTTCTCTCTTCCTTTTCTTTTCTTTTATTTTTTTCCTTTTCTTTTCTTAATTAACAAGCCTCCTCATCATCATCCTTCACCCTAGCCTAGCCATATGTCATCTTAGGTGTCTAATGGTGGTTACAAGTGAATGAATTCATGAAACATTATAGCATTATGTGTCAACCAAGGGAAAATCACCCCTTAATCCTTTAGGAAAAATAGAAATACCTAAGGAATAAATGCACACCGTATTATACCATGTATTTCATATAGAATTTCACTCATTAATAATCTAATGATGAATAAAATTTTAAATTTTTTTATCAATTTAAAAACTAGGAAAATTTCTCGAAAAATACATAACAATAATACTCGTATAATTATGATTAAGAATACATATATAATAATCGTATACGTAAATACTAGGTATTACTTCCTACCCACCTTAAAATAAAGTCCGCCCTCGGACTTTCTTATGTTAAGAGTTTAATCGAAGATAGAATATATCTAAGGGTCATCCTACCCATATAATACTAATATTAACATATAAAACTATAAGTATCTTATATATATGCATACATTGCACTCAAAGGGATTCATTTATATCCTAATATTCATACATCTCAATTCATACAAGTACTTCACAACTATACAAATATAGTTGTATTCATGCATGCCATATTCACATGATATATCCACACAGAATAAGCAATGTCATTCACAAGTTTTCATACACTATAATAGAGACACCACTCATGTCCATACAAATACTGCACATCTATACCTGACTATGTAATGATATATCATTCATACACTAACACCATCCACCTTTCTCTACTGAACATACATACATCTAAATTAGAAGTACAACACATCATACAAATACATATATATATACATCCATCTCTAAGGACTACCGATATTGTACATTTTAATTCTAACGGAACATATCACTATACTAAGATAATTATATACATTAAATATTCACCCAATTTATACCATGTATGTAATATTATAATTTCAATCCAATACCATACAATTATACGTGCCATAGCTACATCCAATATATAAACTTAAACATATACACTAATGCACACACATGCCTTCATTCTCAATAATTCACTTATCTAATTATATCATACTCATACAATAGTCCTATATAAACGCATTACATACTTAGTATAGACAGATGCACTCATATTTACAATCACAAATACTACGACAAATACATCCATTAATTCATATATACATATATGTACTTCACTTCACCTATCCAATTACACACATAAATACTAAATCTATCATTTATACTTATCTTGGTAAAATTATATCCAGACACATAGTTATATACCCAAGACGTACACTACTACACACATGTTTATAGGCTAGTATAACCATTAAAAATACATCCAGCCATTCAATACAAGTATGCACACTAAATATACCTATGACATATATCAATACAAGTATTACATTTATTCACACGAATTCACGCAAATAAGGACACACACATACATATATCCTTCATTATAATTTATCTATGTGTACATATAAACATCCTTATAGATGCTTACTTCTAAGCTGCACGTACTCTCATGAAGAAAGATCTATAACACATATCTTACATAGATAACATATGGTACTCATATAAAACCAAGTATACTTGCTCATGAATACACACCAATATCTATATACTCAATACTTAGGGTCACACACAAGTTCACACATACCACAAAGAAGGCATCATAATACAAACAACATATCAACACTTGTATGTAACTGTATAATACTATACATACACATGTTTATGTTCATTTTACTTCATACATCTAATCATACCATATTCATACATTAGCACTATATACACCAATCCCATGCATAGTATAGACATATGCCTAGGTCTAAGTACAAATATTAAGACATACATACATACATACATACATATGATTATACATTCATACAGCAAGATATATGTATCATTCATATGTATTCATACATATATATACTATCATAATAGATGTACATAAACATGGGGCACGCATATGAATACACACATACATATAACCACACATACACCATATACTTTATCTATGTAGTACACATGTATAGAACTAATCATATCAATCCATGAATACCTACCAACTGCACCTAGGTACATAGCAGTGTACGTTGTAAAATGTTGCTCAAAGGCGATAATATATCTAATTGGGACCAGATCCATCATTGGCCCTTGAAGGCTAGGGCTTTATGTTAACGGTGGCTCAATCTAGACACTAAGGTCACTACCTTCCTTAAGACATAACTATCTCTCTAGAGTATTACCAGCACTATCTTACGCATGCAGGAGTGTGGCGACCTGCATGGACCACCAAATATAACGCTCCGCTCTCCAGGATACCCGAAAAATACGAATCCATCCCAAGTATTCCTATAGCAGCGAGTTACGAAGAAGGAGAAAGAAAGAGAGAGTACAAGAAGAATTTGCAGGTCACTACACACATACCGGGACGTACAAGTAATGCTCCATCTCAGATTCAACACAGAGAAATAATAATAAAGTGCAAGGCAAACATTTTATTTAATTTATACAATAGTACCTCATTTACATATGTCATCTCCACACTGGGTACAAAAGTGATAAACAAAGAAACTCCCCAAAGAACCCACAAAAGGGAAAATTACTCACCTACTGTACAAAAGTGCAGCTCACTCCCTAACTACATCTGGGGGTATAACTGTACAATACTATCCTATGTGGGCTCTATCTCTGAGTAGTCTCTTGAGTTAAACTCTACTCTGTCAGTCCCGCTTCTAAACCTGGGAAAAAGTAAACGGGGCACGTCAACGCGTGACCCAGTAGGATGCCTATCTAAAATAGGCAGGACCAGCTTTTAGAACCAGACTACCTACCTAAAAGGTGGTGGTCTACAAAGAAAAAGGGTCCACAGAACATAAATACGTAACTATATCATAACATGCAAGTGCTGAAAGTAAACATGGAAACATGTCCACAAGAGTATCATCATTTAAGAATTAATGAAAATTACAATAAGTTATATGTTCATATGTTTGGGAATCCGTGTAAAGCGTAGGACACTTAAGGAGCTGGACTTCACCCAGGGTGGGTGAAAAGTGGTACCCCACCAGAGGAATACGAACACTGATCAACTTTAACGGGGCCTCTCGTAACTCCTTCTGTTAAGAGTGAGAATTCTCTGTTTTTGTGTGGAAAACAAAACAAACCATCATTACTGTCATGGTGCATCACGAGTACACCACTGGCCTCTCTAACACAGTGTACTCTCCTTGCCGGTAGCCGGGAGCATGGGTGAAAAATCAATATAAGTGTCCACTCCTTAAAGCATACTTTTTACATGTATCCCCTCAAAACCATATCTAGTGCTTCACCCATTTTAGAATGAATTGAAGACACTAGACTCTCTCTCGTCTCACTCTTAATTTTCAATACTTCATGATACTTTCATTTTGGCCATTTCACTATTGCTCACATTTCACAATTTACTTTCATCTCATATGAATATCTCCATTCAACTTTACCATTCAATTTCATCTAATTTCTAATTTCATGTGAAGTTCACATAGAAAATAACATATTTTCCTTTCTTGCATATGCAACATGAACAACATCATGGGATTTCCATTCATGATTTCAACATGGAGTTTTTAACATATAACTGAATTGTAATTACTACTTGAGATTTCATACTAGCATTAAAATTGCATAACATGTTATCAAAAAAGTATAGCAATGAGAATGAACTACAATTCTGACAGCGAATTCTGTTTTTGAATCTGGACTCTAATATATCAGTCAAAAACTGTTATCTCAAGCCATAATCTGAATTGGAGCTGAACATAAAAGTTGTAGGTACTTAAGTGGTGTTTCGAAATTGTAAAGGATTTTACCATTTTAAAGTCTGTAGTAAGAGTTATGGCATTTTTCCCACAATGTGGTAAAATCTGTCTAAAACTGACACTATGTTCTAAGTCACATGTTTACACCTATCATCAGTCGAAATTAGTGTTTGCTTTCTTCTAGAGAATTGTAGCTAACTTCATGACCTTTCCAAATCATCTGGAATTATCAAATTTGTAGTTTTTACTAGGAGTTATGAATTTTTGAATATTCAAGATAGAGTTGAAATAAACTGCATCAGCAATGTGGAAGAACTATGACCCATGGCCATGTCACCTTTCCACACATCGTGTCACCCTTCCATACGACTGTTTCTCTTTCCATATGTCCATGTGGGGGCATCAGGGGTCAACCAACAAGGCCACACAGTCGTTTGCAGATCCCACATGACCGTGTGGATCGAAAAGCATTCAATTACGCTCATTAGCTTCTAAGTTGACTTGTAAAAGGGTCAACACGACCGTGTCGAATCTCGACACGCTCGTGTGGGGGCCAAAACTAAAGACACGGTCGTTTTATGACCGTGTGACCCTTCTGAGAGTCGAATGACCACACGTCGAAACACGACCGTGTGGACGCGACACGACATACACACGGTCTCGACTCGGCCGCGTGGTTTCTTGTTACTATTGATTCCAGCCGCAATAAAAATTAATCTTACTCAATTCTAATCTAAATCCTAGCTAGCTTAGTTAAGAGTCTTACCTGAGATTTTCCTTCGTACAAGTCTGTGGCCCTTCTTCTCTTTAAAGACCCTCTGAACTAGCTAGTTCCTCCTTCTTATCGCTACTCCGAGTTCTAGGGTGATGGGTTTGGGGGGTTAATTGAGATGGTTATAGTGAGAGGTGGTGATATACTGATGGAGGAGAGGTAGGAAGTTAGGTGTTCAGACAGGGAAGGAGAAGGGGTTAATGGTGTAGAGGCTCAACTATGGAGCTTGGAATTGAGTTGTTTCTTGAGGAAGGATGAAAAGGGCTTGGGATTTTCGTTTCTGGGCCTTGCGTGAAGATGAGAGAGGATGTTGGAATTCTATAATTCCATATCTCTATTGCATATGGTTTTGATATGACAAATTTAATATTATTATTATTACTAACTCTTTTTGTGCAGATAACTAACAACTCAGCATTTACGCGGTGGATATTATCACTAGTTATTGCCTGCACAAAGACTTCTCAAATTCAGATATAGTGACATCTACGGCTTTTACGCAATCAATGTATTTTTCATTTTATAGGTCTTTAAGCCCGATGATGACTTATCTTAGATGACTAGGGTCTCTCCTAACATTTATCTACAATATATGCTTTTCAGAATCTTAAAATTCCTCTTTAAAAAAAATTAGCCGACCAATTAATTTTTTGTTAGCAGGCTAATTTTTCCTTTTCGAATTTGACCATGAAATTTGGTGGTCAACTTTATCTTCATATCATTTACACGTCTGTAACTTCAAACGGTCAAATTTTTGCTGTTTCAAAATTAGCCGACCAACAAAATTTCATTGGCAGGCTAATTCCGTTTTGACCGTTTTTTGCAACTTCTTTGTTCTATCCGTTGGGGATGGTTTATAGTTGTTGTAATATGGCCGTTATAACTCCTTCTCAGATCTATAAATAGATGGGTACCCCTTCACTTTCATTCACTTCTATTTCAACTTTCCTCTTTAGAATTTTAATTCTATTCTTTTTAAGAGAAAGTTCTGCCACTGTTTTCATTTGGAGAAATAAAATTCTGATATTTTATTCATTTGAAAACTGAAATCTTCAAGAGCGTTTCTTCCATCTAAAAATCTAGAAACCTTGAAATTTCATTAAACACCTTTCCTTTGAATTCCATCTGAAATTCACATCAAGGCTTTAGGTGTTGTTTCATTCTTCATTTTGTAAGTTGAATCTCTTGGTGTAGAGATTGTACAAAGTTTGTGACACTGAGAGTGTCGTCATTTTTGTATGTTGTTGCTTGTAGGGCAAGTATTATAGTGGATTGAAAATCTCTACGGGGTAGATGACTAGACGTAGGATCACGAGGATCCGAATCAGGATAAATCTTAGTGTTTGCATTTGCCATTCTCTGGATTGTATTTATTTACTTTCGCACTCTTATTGCATTTTTTATTAACTTTTAAATTTGCAATTTTGTCGTGATATACACTATTCACCCTGCTTCTAGTGTATTTGGTGTGCCAGGAGATCCTACATTTGGTATCAGAGTGCAATCAAGATGGCCTACACCTATCCAACGAACAATTCAACATCTTCATCACAATTTCCAGAAGGGCACTCTACCATAAGGCCTCCACTATTCAACGGTTCCAACTACTCTTATTGGAAGACAAGGATGACGATCTATCTTCAAAGCATGGACTACGAACATTGGAACATGTTGAAAACTCAGTACGTGAAGCCTACAACTCATTATGCCCAATGGACTGCTAATGACAAATCCGTGCAACTCATAACTCAAAAGCGATGAATGCACTATTCTGTGCTATGGACAAGAATGAGTTCAATTGTGTATCCCAGGCCAAATTAGCATATGACATCTGGCATACACTCTAGGCAACCCACGAAGGAAATAATAAGGTTAAGGAAATTAAAATTTTTGTTCTTGTTCACATGTTTAAACTATTTAGAATGAAGGACAGCGAGATAATTGGTGAGATGGTTACTAGATTCACAGATATCACAAACTCGCTGATTGCTCTTGGTAAGCTCTTGGTAAGACATACAATCAAACAAAAAAAGTCAGGAAGATCCTTCATGCCTTAACATCAGAATGGGAGAGAAAGACCACATCAATAGAAAAAGCCAATGACTTATCAACTCTCATCGTTGAAAGCCTCGTTGGTAATTTGATGGCCTACGAAGTACAACTTCAAGACCGTAAGGAACACACAGATTCAAAGAAGAAAACTGTTGCCTTCAACGCTTCATCAGATACCGATGATTCAGACACAGACGATGATGAAGATGTTGCTCTCATTACTAGGAACTTCAAAAAGTTCTTAAGAAAAGGTAAGTATAAAAATTTTAAAACTAAGAATACTGATTCATCTCTTTGTTTCAATTGTAATAAAGCAGGACATTACAAGAAGGATTGTCCACTTCTCAAATTAAAGTACAAGATGTTCAACAACAACAATGAACATTTCAAGAAAGAAAGAAAGTTTGACAGAATGAAGAAAGCTTTCGCAACAACTTGGGATTCATCTTCAGATGAAGAAGACAATAATAATGAAGAAAATGCCAATATTTTTCATGGCACAAAATGTTGGATATGGACGACGTTTATACACCCTTGTGGGGGATGTACGAGGGAATACGGACCTCGAACGTCGCGTACACGAAGTCGTGTGCGAAGGGAATCTGTTCCCTTGCGGAGAGGATCTCTAGATTAATGGGAAAGTCGCATTATATGTGCATAAGTGCATGCGACATATGGCTAATAAAGGGGTAATATCTTAAGCTTATGGTGTACCATGCATATGGTACAACTTAAGCTTATAATATGCCATGTACGATGGTACACCTTAGTTAAATTGTTCCAAAGGAACAATTACTCCTAAAATAACTACCTTGGAGGCTATAAATAAGACCCAAGGGTTAGCCATTTCCTTACACTTTTGCATGGCATTCTTGCATGGATTTTCATTCTAGCGAAGCTCTGC
This sequence comes from Scilla litardierei, assembly GCA_030789695.1. Taxonomy (NCBI): domain Eukaryota; kingdom Viridiplantae; phylum Streptophyta; class Magnoliopsida; order Asparagales; family Asparagaceae; genus Scilla; species Scilla litardierei. The sequence continues at coordinate 191,483,095 of CM061142.1, forward strand.
CGAAATCCTTCCTCTCCCTTTATCCAAGTTCTTAATCTAAAAGTAGAGATTTAGATTGTCGATTTAGTAGCCTTACTCCGTTCGTGAGAAGACTCGATCCGTCGTGGCGAATCCGAAGGCAAAGTTCCGAGACTACCGTGCCGCATACGCAAGCGTAAGTCTCAACTTTATTTATCATCCTAACTCTGTTTTGGCAGGATCCTACATTGGTATCAGAGCCATACGGATTCGCTCCGGTCAAACCGTCGCCCCTTCGAAATTATGAACGAGACGTTGTCTTTTTCACGAATGGGTATCCTACCATTATGGATATGGTAGGAACGCTTCGTGACGGAGAGAACGCAGCGGTTGTTCTTTTCACGTTAGGGTCTCCTATCATTACGGATATGGTAGGAACTCTCCGTGACGGGAAGAACCGACCGTTCATATCGTCAAGCTCGCTCTCTTCATGGATGCTGAGTCTCCATTCATAGGGAATGTGAACTCTCTTCATGTGGAGCACGTAGTTTACGAATTTTTGAAGTGGGTTCATTTTTTGGCACACGGCCATTGGAGGACAACCACTTCCTCGACGAACGGGTGCTTCACCGGAGAAGAAGGTGGTAGTTATTTCCATCGAGGAAGATGAAATTTGGTGCATGTGCACCATGGCCAAATGGGCTATGAAGGCCATGCACCCCCCCTCCCCATGCGGAGAGGGTTGGCTACGGCCAATAACCACCACGGCAACCCCCTCCGGCGGGAGTATGCGGCCAACCCATGAAGGGGGGAGACCGGCCATTGCCAAAGGGCCATGGCCGGTCAAGGCCAATAAGCCATGGCCGGGCCATGGCCGGCCGGCCGCGGCCAGGGCAGGGGCCCTGGCCCCGGCCATGGCCTGGCCGAGGCCAGGGCAGGGGCCCTGGCCCCGGCCAGGGGCCTCTGGCCTAGGCCAGGCCAGGCAGAGGCCTGGCCGGCCTCTGGCCGAGGCCAGGCAAGTGGCCCGGCCGGCCCTGGCAGTGGCCAGGGCTGCCGCAGGCCGCCCCTGGCCGGCCAGGGCAGAGGCCCTTGGCCAGCCTCGGCCAGGGCAGGGGCCTTAGCCGGGAGTGATGAAGACCAATTTTTTGGTCGACCAATTTGGGTGTTTTGGTCGACCAATCCGGCATAAGTTCTTGGTCTATCACGAACTTGCCGACTAGCCCATACGGGGTGTCAAAAGGTCTTGGTTAAACACGAATGTGCCGACTAGCCCATACGGGGCTAACATTTTAATGAAGTTTTTCCTTGGGCTCTACTCCTTGAAGTTTAGCCATAGTGCTCTACTTCATGCGAGATTAGCCATGTCATTGTGCTCTACTCTACGGAGATTAGCCAATGTACTTATGACATTGTGCTCTACTCTACGGAGATTAGCCAATGTATTTCAAATTTTTGACAAAGATGTTTTCAAATAGGTTATGTCCCGTCCTTAAATCGGGATAGCGCAATTTAGAATTCCAAGTCCTACCATGATCCGGCCATGGTCATCTAACCCATGGGTGTGTAGAACAGGTCTCGTGGCTTGGCAATTGTTGCGCTAAAATTCTTTGCGCAAATTCTCACCTATTCCATTTTGAAAGATATGTTTTTCAAAAGTATTTTTCCGCTGCTAATACCATACGGGTATTATTTCTGATTTCTTTTTACTTGAGATAAGTAAGAGGGATACTTTGAAAGTTACTTCTAGATGGTAGTTGGGAACGTAGTAAACTTCTCGATTCTAGAGTAACATTTCAGCGCATCCAAGGAACTTATCAAGTGTTTAAAGAATCGAAACTTTATGCATAGAATTTTGATCGTGTTTTTCATTTTCTTTGCAGTTTTTTTCGAATATGTCTACCGCTTCTAAGAACATTGTCGCAGAGCTTAACAAAGGTGAAAAGCTCAACGGCGACAATTATAAACTTTGGTCAATAAAAATCCAATATGTTTTGGAGGAGCAAGATGTGCTTGAAACACTCCAAAACATAATGGAAGAACCTGAGTTGGGTAATACGGCCCAACACAAGAGGGACCGGGAAGCTTATGAGACTTGGACTCGAAAGAACAAAATAGCACGTATTACGTTACTGTCCGCAATGGACAATGACATAATGCGTCTATTTCAGGAATTCGACCTAGCCAAAGACATATGGTCTGAGCTAGAAATAAAGTTTGGTGGAACTTCGGTTACCAAACTCCGCTCCTTAAATATTCAATTTGATTCGTACAAGATGCGGCGAGATCACTCTATGAAAAAGCATCTCCGCCACATGGCGAATCTCATATCTGAATTAAAGGATGTGGGTGTTACGCTGTCTGACGAACAGCAGATCCAAGCAGTCATTCGTTCACTCCCAGATAGCTGGGATAACATGAAAATGCACCTCACTCATAATGAGTGCATTAAAACTTTAAGCGATGTATCGAAACACCTCGAACTCGAGGAAGAGCGGATTCAAGCCGTAAAACCAAGTGCAGAAGTGCACATGGCCGCTAGTTCCTCACATGGAGGAAATAAGCGGAAGAATAAACGCTTAAGGTTTGTGAACGAACGAAAGCAAGAACCGGAAACCTCAAAGAAGACTAAGAACAAAAAGTGGCAAAAGAATGTGCACTCAAAGAAGAAAAACTTGAAGAAGATCAAGTGCTTTAAGTGCAACAAGTACGGTCACTTCGCCCGTACGTGTACAGATGGAAGTGATAAGGTAACTTGTAGGGCTAGTTACATATGTGTTTCTAGTTCCGTGTTTCTTGCTGAATCTAACTATTTTTGGTTGATTGATTCAGGGGCCACAGACCACGTAGCAAAGGACAGAAGGTTCTTCGTAGAGTATCGAAAGATAACTCAAGGAACAAAGTGGATATACGTCAGCAACAACACTCGTGTTGAAGTCAAAGGCGTCGGAACATGCAAGCTAGTTCTCGACAACGGCCGGACTTTATTATTGCACGACGTCCTCTTTGCTCCAGATATTAGAAGGAATATCGTATCTGTGGTCATGTTAATGTCTTTAGATTATGAATGGAGGTTCTATAAACAAAAGGTTGACCTTGTTTGTAATAGTTCTTTAATTGGATCGGGTAATGTTTGTAATGGATTAATTGTTTTAAACACAATGTATGATGATTCTTCTTCTATTAATGAAAGTTTTCATTTGACAAATGCTTCTAACTCTGAATATGAGATCATTTGTTGGCATGCAAGACTTGGTCATATTGGACCAACTAGAATGGATAGACTTGCCAAAAGTGGCTTGCTATCTAATGTTTCAAAAGTTGAAATGTCAACTTGCGAACATTGTCTTGTAGGGAAAACTTGTCGCAAGCCGTTTGGAACTGGCACAAGGGCCGAAGTTCCATTACAGCTTATCCATTCGGACATTTGCGGTCCAATGAATGTTAAGACAAGACGCGGGAAGTCCTATTTCATCACATTCATTGATGACTTCACCCGTTTCGGTCATATTTATTTGATTTCCCACAAACATGAAGCTTTATCTTGCTTCAAAACCTATATAAGTTTAGTGGAAAATCAACTAGATCGCAAGATAAAGGTCTTGCGAACCGATCGGGGTGGAGAATATCAATCAACGAGTTTTAAGGAACTCTGTGATGAAAAAGGCATAGTTCATCAAATAACTATGCCTTATACTCCGCAACAAAACGGTGTTGCGGAAAGAAGAAATAGGACATTGATGGAAATGGTCCGATCAATGATGTCTCAGGCAAATTTGCCCATCACCTTTTGGGGTGATGCATTATTGACGGCAGCATTCATCTTAAACCGTGTACCCTCGAAGTCGGTAAGTTCTACTCCTTATGAGTTGTGGAACGATAGAACTCCAGACTTAAGCTTTCTAAAACCTTGGGGTTGTGCCTCTTACGCACATTTATCCTCTCACAAATATGGCAAACTTGGGCCACGTGGGAGGAAGTGTATCTTCATCCGATACGCCGAAAACTCCAAAGGATATGTTTTCGTCGATCAAGAGGACAATGGGGGTCTAATAGAATTCGAATCGAGGGATGTTGTCTTCTTGGAAAACGAGTTTCCAAGACAGGGTGAGATAAGTCAAGACTTATCCTTGTTTGAGACTTGGGATCAAGAAGGATCGGAACGTTCGAGTGGGAGAATTCTTGGTTAAAAAGAAATACGTTTCAAACTTCACCAATGGATGATACGAATGATACCAATCCTATTCCGAGTGGGAGTGATATTATTCCAAGTGGGAGTGATGTCATTCCAAGTGGGAGTGATCAAACTCAAACAAGACATAGTAATCGAACGAGGCTAACACCTCTGAGATTTGAGGATGAATTTCCTCAAACATTCATGACATTACTACAAGATGATGACGAACCTGCAAATTTCAAACAGGCTGTCACATGCCCTGCTAAAGATAAATGGATAGCGGCAATAGAAGAAGAACTTCAATCCATGAAAATAAATCAAGTCTGGGACTTGGTTGATTTACCTAAGGGACGTAGAGCCATTGGGAACAAGTGTGTTCTCTAAATAAAGCATAAGGCTGATGGCTCCATCGAGAAATATAAAGCTCGCCTTGTTGCGAAAGGTTTCACGCAACAGGAAGGAATAGACTACGAAGAGACTTTCTCTCTTGTCGTGCGTTTTACCTCCATTCGCTTAATTCTGGCAATGGTGGCTTGTTTGGACCTCGAGTTACATCAGATGGATGTAAAGACTGCTTTTCTTAACGGAGAACTAGATGAGGAGATCTACATGGAACAACCAAACGGGTTCGTACAAGAAGAAAACAAACATAAGGTTTGTAAACTACGTAAATCCATATATGGTCTTAAACAATCCTCAAGGCAGTGGTATATGCGCTTTCAAGAAGTCGTTTTGTCGTATGGTTTCTCCATGCTCGACGAAGACAACTGCGTATACATTAAGAGGATTAAGAACAAGTATGTAATTATGTCTCTTTATGTAGATGACATACTTATAGCCGGAAATGATAAGCGTCTTATCATGGATATCAAAACTTGGCTTTCATCCGTCTTTGAAATGAAAGACATGGATGAAGCTGCATATATCCTTGGGGTTAAGATCTCAAGGAATCGTTCCAAGAAACTTCTTTCTCTCTCTCAAGAGACATATATAAAGAAAGTTTTAGAACGGTTTAATATGCAGGACTGCAAGCCAATTGATACTCCAATAAGCAAAGGCGAGGGTCTATGTTTGGAAATGTGTCGCAAAGATCCAAAAGAAAAGAAAGCTATGGAAAAGGTTCCATACTCCAGTGCTGTCGGGAGTCTGATGTACGCCATGATGTGTACCAGACCGGACATTTTCTATGCTGTTGGTATGGTAAGCCGTTACCAATCCAACCCAGGACAGGCACACTGGAAAGCGGTGAAGAGGATATTAAGGTACCTCAAAGGGACTGCGGACTATGCGTTGTGCTATCAAGGCAATACCTTGAGACTCGAAGGCTATACCGATGCTGATTGGGCGGGTGATCTCGACGAGCGAAGATCTACCTCAGGCTTTATTTACTTGCTCAGGAATGGTGCAATATCCTGGAGCAGCAAGAAGAAAACCTGCATCGCCCTATCAACCATGGAAGCCGAATTCGTAGCATTCAGCATGGCGGTCCAAGAAGCTGTTTGGCTTAGGAAATTCTTAGACAGGCTGATGAATGCCACTGACTCGAGCACTGTTCCTATATACAGTGATAGTCAAGCCTCGATTGCCTATGTCAAAGATCCTAAATTTCATTGTAAGACCAAACACATTGATATTCGATTCAAGTTTACGAAGGACTATGACAAACGGAAGGAAGTAGACATAGGATACATATCCACGCATGAGATAATAGCGGATCCCCTTACTAAGGCGATCCCCAGAGATGTGTTCTACAAACACTTATCATCTATAGGAATGCGTAGGTGCTGAGCTGTATCATGTAATATTTCCCATGTCTATAGAAGATCAAAGTTTAATAAAAGGAAGAAGTTCTTTTATATATTGCATACAAGTTTCTTACAAATGATTTTGTACATTTGTGTTTAAGTCTCAGCTATTTTATTGTGTGTATGTCGGACAGATTAAGGTTGGCCCTCTCACATGAGCAACCGCCTTATCTTATCAGATGGATAAGATAGAGATGAGACTAGTTTAAAGTCAAAATCATTAGACAAATGATTTAGAGTCGTGACTTAAACAAGATAGTCGAATGAAAGATCTGCATCATATGGATGCTTACAAAAGATCTGAGATCTGTATCACAAGGATATTCAAAAGAGATCTCATAGGATTTTTTAAATCCTATCTGTCTTATGCAGGATGAGAGTCCGGGAATATTTCATGGGTAGTAAGGGGACTCAAAAGATAGGCACTGTGGTGTCTGATCTTTCATCCGTACAACATCATTAAGACATACTCTCCCTGGGAAAGGAGTGATGTTGTAATACGTGTTCATACCATGTATGCATTTCGACCACTGAGTTAGTAGCAATAGTGTTTGCTATTATGTGAGACTCAAAGGCCATATGGGTCTTAACTCTTACCCTCAAGGACTCCAATTGGTTCCTTTAGATTTGACAAGATGATCGCTATCTTAGCGTGTTGCTAATGGGCTATGATAATTCGGCTCAGCGGGGCACGTTAGAAAAGCGAATCAAGTCAAGATCAGAAGGTTCGCAAGAAGAGGAAGATTGATTTCATATTCGCATTTGGACTTTAATGATTCAAAGCTGGCCAGCCAATTGTAATCCAGATGGGATTCAATTGTTGAATATAAAGTATAAGAAATGTGAAGAAATAATCTAGGGTAAAGCATGCGTTGAACTACTCAACTTTGCAACTTTGAGGTCGTTGTGTATCTCTAACAAGTGCACAACAACAGACTCTACACGCATGACGGTTGCACGGTCTATTTCTCGGTAAGATAGATAAAAGAACTAAGAGAAAGATGTTCTCTTACAATCCCCTCAAGTGTGAGTGGGAGATGTTGGATATGGAAGACGTTTATACACCCTTGTGGGGGATGTACGAGGGAATACGGACCTCGAACGTCGCGTACACGAAGTCGTGTGCGAAGGGGAATCTGTTCCCTTGCGGAGAGGATCTCTAGATTAATGGGAAAGTCGCATTATATGTGCATAAGTGCATGCGACATATGGCTAATAAAGGGGTAATATCTTAAGCTTATGTTGTACCATGCATATGGTACAACTTAAGCTTATAATGTGCCATGTACGATGGTACACCTTAGTTAAATTGTTCCAAAGGAACAATTACTCCTAAAATAACTACCTTGGAGGCTATAAATAAGACCCAAGGGTTAGCCATTTCCTTACACTTTTGCATGGCATTCTTGCATGCATTTTCATTCTAGCGAAGCTCTGCCGAAATCCTTCCTCTCCCTTTATCCAAGTTCTTAATCTAAAAGTAGAGATTTAGATTGTGGATTTAGTAGCCTTACTCCGTTCGTGAGAAGACTCGATCCGTCGTGGCGAATCCGAAGGCAAAGTTCCGAGACTACCGTGCCGCATACGCAAGCGTAAGTCTCAGCTTTATTTATCGATCCTAACTCTGTTTTGGCAAAATCCTACACAAAATGATAAAAGTAATGTAAGTTCTTTTGATAATGAAGAATTATTAGATGCTTTTAATGATCTTTACATTTGTTTCAAAAGACTAAATACACAACACAAGTCTTTGAAACAGAGTAATCATGCTCTTGTTCTTGAACATCAAGGACTTTCATTTAAATGGATTTCATCTAATGCAACTAACATTGAGAAAGACTTATTGTCTTCTCATGTCTTGAATCTGAATAAAGAGAATGAAATTCTCAAAAATCAGAATCAAGGATTGCATGCACGACTATCCGAAATGGATAATAGTGTTTCATCGCTAAAAATGAAATACGATAAGATGTCTGTTAATGTTAATAAATTTAACAAAGGTAAGACTAATCTCGATGATTTGCTTCAATTTCAGTATTCAGCAAATCATAGACAAGGATTGGGCTAGCCAAATAAGAATATATCCAAATCTTGTAACACATCTTCATTTAGTGGTAAAGACCACAAAAAAAAAGAATCATGCATTCATTTATACGAAGAAAGCAAATCCTATTATTTCTTCTTCACAAAGAAATATTTCAAACATTAGAAATATTTCGAATGCATCTCCTAGGAAACCTAATACTCTAAGTATATGTGTTCCTAAGGATTCATGTTTATATGATATAGATTTATTCATTTCTAATTATATGCAATCTATTGTTCATTCTAGCAATTATACAAGAAAGCCAAATTGTACTTGGGTTTGGCTTGCTAAGATCTACTCCGAAGGACTCTATAGCAAAGGGTACCATTGTTTCATGTTTATCTTTCAGGTATCTTAGAAAGAAAGATTGATCTTAGATAGTGGATGTTCTAACATATGACTGGCAACATTAACTTATTTTCAACCGTTCAATTCAAAGATGGAGGCATAGTAACCTTTAGAGATTGAAACAAAAGAAATATTATTTGAATTGGAACAGTTGGAAATCCAGATCAACCTACCATTGAGGACGTACTCATGGTTAATGGTTTGAAACACAATTTACTATCTATCAGTCAATTATATGATAAGAATTTTAAAATTATGTTTGAACAACGTGATTGTATTATTTATAATTCTGATATGACTTCTATTTTAGTTCGTGACAAGCGTAGGAATAATATTTATATTCTATGCATGTCTATTGCCACTCACAATCATTGTTTGATGGCTTCATCAGACAACACACTTTTATGGCACAAACGACTTGGACACACTAATTTCAAAAATCTTTCACGCATTTCCAAACACAAATTAGCTAATGGAATGCCAAACATATCATTCAAAACAAACACTTCTGTGATGCTTGTCAACAAGGAAAAATACACAAATCTTCTTTTAAGTCAAATGCCATTATCTCAACAAAGAGACCATTAGAACTTCTCCACTTGGATTTATTTGGACCTTCAAGAGTAGCATCTATGAATAAAAGTAGATTTGCATTTGTCATTGTTGATGACTATTCACGATACACATGGGTTATATTCTTACAACATAAGAATGATGCTTTTCAAGAATTTTCCATATTTTGTAGAAAGATTCAGAAAGTCAAATCTTCAACCATTATTATATTCGTTGTTCATGGGGGAGAATTTGAAAATGAATCTTTTTCCATGTTTTGTGATAATAATGGTATAACACATAATTTCTCCTTTTCTGGAGCTGCTCCACAAAATGGAGTAGTAGAAAGAAAAAATAGAACTCTTCAAGAATATGCTAGAACAATACTTTGTGATAGTAACTTACCAAAATAAGCTGTTGCAACTGCATGTTATATCTTGAATAGAGTTCTTATAAGACCATTGCTTAACAAACCTTATTTTGAATTATTCTTGATCGCATTCCTCGTGTATCATATTTTCGTGTGTTTGGATGTAAATGTTTCATTCTTAACACTAGAGATACACTTGACAATTTTGATTCAATATCTGATGAAGGAATTTTTGTTGGTTACTCAACACGCAGTAAAGCTTACAGAGTTTACAATAAAAGAACTTCATCAAGTGAAGAATCATTACATGTCACTTGTGATGAGACTCCCTCATCTATTCTATCTATTAATGATGATAGTGAGGATTTATTACCTTTATCTGATTCATTTAACAATATTCAACTTGATGATGATGGTACTATTAAACCTTTTGTTGAGTCTATTTCAGATATTGTTGATCTTCCTAAGGCATATACACAAGTTCGCAATCATCCACCAGACTTAATAATTGGAAATATTTTAGATGGTGTGAGAACTCGTGGTTAAATAGAGCAAATGGTACATTGCGCATTTATCTCATCCATTGAACCAAAAAACATCAACGAAGCATGTGAAGACAGTTCATGGATTATTGCTATTGAGGAGGAACTCAATCAATTTCAAAGAAACGATGTTTAGGAATTAGTAGCCAGACCATCAGATCATCCAATTATTGGTACCAAATGGGTATTAAGTTGGATGCATTTGGACAAGTAATTAGAATCAAAGCACGACTGATCAGACAAGTTTACAATTAAGAAGAATGTATTGATTATGATGAAACCTATGCACCAGTTGATCGTCTTGAATCTATTAGGATGTTATTATCTTTTGCATGTTATAAAGATTTTAAGTTATTTCAGATAGACGTTAAAAGTGCTTTTCTCAATGGATTTCTTAAAGAAGAAGTCTATGTTGAATAGCCACCGGGATTCCATCATGAAACATTGGATAACCATGTTTTTAAATTAAATAAAGCTTTATATGGTCTTAAGCAAGCACCTCGTTCTTGGTATGAAAGATTTAAAAGTTTTCTATTAAATTCATGTTATTCAATTGTTAAGATTGATTCAACCCTTTTTGTTAAAAACAAATATTCTGACATTATTATTATTCAAGTATATGTTGATGACATTATTTTTGGTTCTACTAACGAATCTCGTTGTCAAGATTTTTCTAAGATTATGCAGAAGGAATTCGAAATGAGTCACATGGGTGAACTTAACTACTTCCTTGGTCTTCAATCAAACATATGAAGGAAGGTATTTTCATCCACCAAAGCAAATATTCAAAAGAACTTATCAAGCGCTTTGGACTAGAGAATTCTAAAGAAAAACATACTCCAATGTGTACTTCTACATCTCTTGACAAGGAACTAAACGGTAAGAGTATTAATCAACGTCTTTATAGAGGTATGATTGGCTCTTTACTATATTTTACTGCTAGTAGACTAGACATCATGTTTTCTGTTTGTCTATGTGATCGTTTTCAGGCAGATCCTAACGTTTCTCATCTTACTGCCTTGAAACAGATAATTAGATATGTTAAACATACATCTGATTTTGGTTTATTTTATCCTAAAACTAGCATATATGATTTATTATTATATAGTGATGCAAATTTTGCTGGTTGTAAATCTGACCGAAAGAGCACAGATGGCACTTGTCATTTTCTTGGAATGCTTTGGTCTCTTGGTTTAGCAAAAAGCAAAATTCTGTTTCATTATCTACCATAGAGTCAGAGTATATTGCTGCTGGTTTATTTGTGTGCTCAGATTTTATGGATGAAACAAACTATATAAGACTATGGCATTCAGTTTTCCACATGTCCCATTATGTGTGATAACACAAGTGCAATTAATCTATCTAAAAATCCTGTTCACCAGTCCCAAACAAAACACATTGACATTCGTCATCAATTTTTGGATGATCATGTTCAAAAAGGTGACATTATTTTAAAATTCATTTCTACTACACATCAGATTGCTGATATCTTAACTAAGCCTTTAAAAGAAAACTCTTTCATTAAACTTAGAAGTGATTTAGGCATCGTCAGTGAATCTGAATTTTGAAATATCATCATGTTAGTTTGTTTTTTTCTGAGATTTTTCTTATTTTTCGACATTTATTTGCTATTAGCCGGCTAGAAAAAATTACCTGGTCAACTAATTTTTATTGCTAAGATTTCGCAACATGTCTTTTTTGTGAATTTTTTTCATTGCGGTTTTTCTTTGGTGCGTCCATTGGTTTTATTGGGTGGTTGGAGAATTCAAATTTTTTTAATGATTTGTCTTCCCCATACAGCCATGTGTCATTCCCCCATTGTGTTGACTCACCAACCCAATTAACTACCTTTGTCCTTTCCCATGCCTTTGTTCTTTTCCAATGCACTCTCATAAATTTTCTTCTGACTATGTTTGACTCTCTTATTTTCTTTTATTATTATTTTCTCAATCAAACAAAATTTCTTTCTCATGGCTTGGTCCCATTATTTTTGGCGGGCCAACAAATTTAGACTGGTCGACCAATTTTAATAGTTTGTTCGTTCTTCTCCAAACTGCGTCTATTTAGTTTCTTCAGACTTCCGAACTTCCTGGATAGTTTTTCTTCTCCATTCAGTTACTCAAACACATGTTCGTTTAACCAATTCGTTTCTAAAAGTCCTCCTCTCTTCAACCGTTCGGTTTCTACAACCGTTCATCTCTTTTATTTAAAGCCCTTTGTATTCTCTTTTCTCTTCATCTTCCTCACTCATATCTGCAACTCCGTCGCCATGGCCTCCTCTTCTCACTTCCCTGCCTCCGGATTCTCTTCGCGCTTTCGCACTCCCGCTTGCGAGGCAAAATTTCATTCCTTTGAAAACATCACTATCATAACCGAGCGCTACATCAACTATGCCTCCCTCTCCTTTTTTGACATACTCAGGCTACTCTTTGCCGTCGGCCTTGCCACTCTATGGAACTCCTATGCTAAAGTTTCCTACTATCCTCTTATCATTCAAGAATTCTACACAAATCTCACCTCCCGAGATCTTACTGTCTTCTCCTAGATCAAAGAAATTCCTATTGTTCTCAACTCTCATACCATTGCTGACATCATCCACCTTCCCCTGCCAATAATGAGGACCTTGAATTTTCCTTGTCCAATTCCGTCATCCTCTCCAAACTAGCCACTACTTTTTCCCCCAAACTTAGCGCGAGTCGTCTTCATCCGACCCCTCGCCTCATTGTTAAGATTTTTTTCTACAATTTGGTTCCAAAATCTGTATCTCGTAACTACATGAGTACCCATTTGCTCAAGTGTCTATATGCAATAATGGGTGGTTTTACCATTAACTGGGCGACAGTACTCCTTCACTATCTTGCCAAGCCAATAACCCAACATTTTTATCTCCCCTGCCTCATCACCTTAATCCTGCGATTACTAAATCAACACGCATGATGAAATCCCCATTTTGAACCCTATTGAATTTGATGCCACCACCTTTGCAAGCATGAAACTAGATATCCACGACTCCCACTCTGATGATGATGACGACGAGACCTATCTTGCTGACACCCCTGCATCGACCAATCCGGGTTCATCTGGTCGTCGTCGCAAGAAGGTTTGTGTCACTCGCGAGCATGTTTCTTCTTCAAGGCAGAGAAATTCCTCCATGCTCCATCGTCTCAATTCCAATGTGGACACTCTCACTCAAACCGTCTGTGAGGATTTTGCGGGTGTCCAACATCAATTTAGTTCTTACGACACAACATTTCAGAGTCATGCTCGTCTCCTCAGATAAATCCAAGAGTCGCTTGCCCAAATTTTTTCTATGTTTGAAGACCTTGATCTGTCTCCCTGTCACACCATCTATTGCACCCCTACCTCTCTTGGTCGGGACAGTCCTTCTCGTCCTGACTAAGATTGGTTGTTTGGATGACCCTTCAATGATGATCTCTCCTGATGTTTTGGTGTTGGTACTTTGGCTGGCTCCCTGGCAGTTGATTTCGATCTGGCCAATTTGGTGTTTCCCAGTTTTTTGGTTGTTTTTGGACTTAGTTTGTTTCGCATCTGGTTGGCCTTAGTTTGGCCTTAATTTGTTTGATTGTATTTGGTTTTACGAATGCTGGTCTATTATTTGTAAGGAGGGTCCATTGTTGTTAGTTTGATGTTAATGTTCTTATTTTTTGCCCCAAGTATTAATGGAATATAGTGGTTCCTTTATATATTTTTTGAGTATATTTCCACCCTTCAGCATGCTATCACACTTATTCTGCTTAATTCTCTTCCTTATTCCACTCTTTGTGGGTAAAAAGGGGGAGAAATACAATGACAATAACTTGTAGGCATTAATTCATGGGGAGTAATAGTATGCACGAGTACTAATATGCAAGATTGCTAATACATTTTGATTAAAGTTTTTCATCATCAAAAAGGGGGAGAATGTTGGAACTCTATAATTCCATATCTCTATTCCAGATGGTTTTGATATGACAAACTTATTATTATTATTATTACTAACTCTTTCTGTGCAGATAACTAGCTACTCGGCATTTACGCCTTGGACATTATCACTAGTTACTGCCTGCACAAAGACGTCTCTAATTCAGATTCAGTCACATCTACGGCTTTTATGAAATCAATCTATTTTTCATTTTTAGGTTTTTATGCCTGATGATGAATTATCTTAGATGACTAGGGTCTCTCCCAACATTTATATACAATCTAGGATTTTCATAATCTCAAAATTTCTCTTTAAAAAATTAGCCGACACATTCATTTTTGTTAGCATGCTAATTTTTCCTTTTCGAATTTGACCATGAAATTTGGTGGTCAACTTCCTCTTCATATCAGTTCCACGTCTGTAACTTCAAACGGTCAATTTTTTGCCGTTTCAAAATTAGCCGACTATCAAAATTTCATTGGTAGGCTAATTCCGTTTTTGATCGTTTTTCGCAACTGCTTTGTTCTATCCGCTGGGGACAGTTTATAGCTGTTGTAATATGGCCGTTATAACTCCTTCTCAGATCCATAAATAGATGGGTACCCCCTTCTCTTTCATTCACTTCTTTTTCAAATTTCCTCTTTAGAATTTTAATTCTATTCTTTTAAGAGAAAGTTCGCCATTGTTTTCATTTGGAGAAATAAAATTTTGATATTTTCTTCATTTGGAAACTGAAATCTTCAAGTGTGTTTCTTCCATCCAAAAATATAGAAACCTTGAAATTTCATTAAACACATTTCCTTTGAATTCCATTTGAAATTCACATCAAGGCTTTAGGTGTTGTTTCATTCTTTATTTTGTAAGTTGAATCTCTTGGTGTAGAGATTGTACAAAGTGTGGGACACTGAAAGTGTCGCATTTTTGTATGTTGTTGCTTGCGATGCAAGTATATAGTGGATTGAAAATCTCTACGGGGTAGATGACTGGACGTAGGATCGCGAGGATACGAACCAGGATAAATCTTAGTGGTTGCCTTTGCCATTCTCAGGATTGTATTTATTTACTTTTGCACTCTTATTGCATTTTTTATTAACTTTTAAATTTGAAATTTTGTCGTGATATACAATATCCACCCCCCTCTAGTGTATTTGGTGTGCCAGGAGATCCTACAGAGGAGAGTGAGGGAGAGAGAGTTGTTGCCTCTCTCTCTCTCTCTCACTTCATTCTTACATTTTTTTTCCTTTTCTTTTCTTACGTAACACGCCTCCTCCTCCTCATCATTCACCCTAGCCTTGCCATGTGTCGTCTTGGGTGTCTAATGGTGGTTACAAGTGAATGAGTTCATGACACATTATAGCATTATGTGTCATCCAAGGGAAAATCACCCATTAATCCTTTAGGGAAAATAGAAATACCTAAGGAATACAATGCACACAACATTATACCAATAATATTTCACTCATTAATAATCTAAGGATGATTAATTTTTTAAAAAATAAATTTTATAATTTTAATAATTAGGAAAAATTCTCGAAAAATATTTAACAAAAATACTTATATAATTATGATTAAGAATACGTATATAATAACCTTATATGTAAATACGAGGTATTACATACTCATTACAAAATATGATCCCCATGACGTTAACTTGGGGAGGTGGGATGAGTGGTGGGGCTGGTGCCTCAGCAGATATGGAAGGCTCATCAGCCTCTGTGTGTGCATGTGTGTTCCTCCCTTGGGATTGCCATGGGGATACAGTATGCTTAGTGCGATTTCATGGAGGCATGGTGGTACCGTGAACGCGAGTGCAAGATGGTGTGGACGACAACCAATAAGTGTGCAAGCAACGACTCCCATGCAATATATGAAAAGCAGCGAGCAATTGAAAATTTGGGCAAAAATTATGATGATGGAGTTGAGGAATGAGTTTACCTAATCGGTGATAACCCGCTCGGTGTGGCGATGTTACAAGCTCTGAATCAAAGTCTCCCAGCATCACCTTTAGCTGCGTCGATGGAAGTCTTTAGAAAACCCTCCAATGCTAGACGTTTAGGGCTTGGATGCGGTTGAGTGGATGATGTTAGCAGTGGTGGTGGAGAAATTGGAGGCGTAGGAGAATGGAGGAGGTGATTTAGGATGAGAGGAAGGGATTTGGGATGTTAGGATGCTCGGAGATGAGAGAGTTGGGGAGGAGGAAGTCAAACCGATCGAAGAAATGAAGCACACCATTTAGGCTTTTGGGTATTAATAGGATGATCGGTGTGATCAGTCGACGTGGTCGATCGGGGTTGACTGCACCGTGTGGAAGCTCAAAGGTCATATGTGGGATAGGGTTGACGCGGTCGAGGGACGCGGTCGTGACGATGCCATCTCGACCGTGTCAATCATGAATTTTAGATGGCTAGGGGCTCAAACAACGTGGTCGCGTTGGTATCCATGTGACCGCATGGATAAGCACTCTAGATGTCTAGAAAGTTGACCTCCTTTAAACGGTCGTGTCGTTTGGTCCAAATGACCGCGTTGATTGGGAAAAATAGATGAGATTTGGCCTTGTAGTTCTAGGTTTACACGGTTGCGTCGTTTGGTCCAAGCGACCGCAAGGAATTGGAAATATGAAAGGAGATTGGCCTTGGAATTTTGGGGTTGACACGGTCACGTTAGGATTCACATGACCGTATGAATCGTGGCTTAGAATTTCCTGTAAGTCAACCCCCTTTAAACAACTGTGTCAATTGGCTTACACAATCGCGTCGATCTGCATTCCTTCGCTCATCTTTGCTCCATTTTGCTCAATTTTTTCTCCATGCGACACGGTCGTGTGTGACATGTCCACGCAGTCACAACAATTTGGGGTTGCTCCCTTCCACGCAGCCGCATGGCGTGTCCCACGCGTAAAGCTCTCCTACATTGAAAACAACTTGATTTATTTTATAGGATTTGGAGTTTAATTTAATCTACAAATACTATCTAATTAAAACAAAAAATGTAGATAAAACTAAAACACATCTAGAACTTGGGTTGCCTGCCAAGAAGCACTCGTTTATGGTCTTGAGCTTGACTCCCTTTCATACAATTATGGTGGCTCTGGGTGGAGAACGTTGAGGTCACTCTCGCTCTATATTTCTTCATCTTCGTATCTAGCATCACTCCTCAACAATATATTTGGACATGTCATTTGACTCCATAATACCGCTGGCCTTTGACTCCCATTGAGGCGTAAAAGAGTCAAGGATATTCTGCACTCCATCCTTTTGAGAAATCACCTTCCCAAGTCCTTTCAAAGCATTTATGATATCCGTGAACCTTGTGAACTAACGTGCGTTTATATTTCATATATTCACGCACGTTTTCTTCTGTGGTTTTCCGCTATTTTCTGCCGTCTTGTGTTCGTTTCCTCGTGTTTTCTTGTTTTCATTCACTTTTCCGTGTTTTTGTATGTTTGCAGGAGTTTGCCGGCGTAGGGGACAAAAAACGACGATATCATGAGTCCCTGGAACAACGGGAGGAGTCACGCGTGATCCAGGGGGTCAAACGACGAAGATCGCATCTTTCAGCCCCCCACCCGATCGGTTGGACACAGCCAACCGATCGGGTGATGCACGCGTGCACGACCCGGTCAGCCGCTGAAGCAACGAACGTATCAACCGACCGGGTCGCCGACCGGTTCACCCGACTGATCTCTCTGGAAACTGGAGCTGAAACTCTACCGATCGGGTGATCTTCACCCGATCGGTTCGCCTGTAGCCGTTTCCCCGAAGAAGATGACCCGGAGAGCTCACCCGACCGTCAGCAGACCATGCCAAAACGTCCGAAGTTACTGTCTTTTGGGGCAACAATTCCAACCGATTGGTTGATTTATCAACCGATCGGTTCACCCGACGAAGATCAAGATCCAAACGACGAGCAGCTTCCATCAACCGATCGTGTCGTCTGACCGGGTGAAGTCTCGAAGATGGCTGCCGAAGTTCGCAGTAGATCACCCGATCGGGTGATTATTCACCCGATCGAGTGATGTGTTTTCTATAAATACAGAACACAGGTTTCCAGATTAGGGAGTGGTTATTTTTTTGCTGTTTTTTCTCTCTCTTGACGGCTCTAATTTTTCAGATATTAGTAAGTTGTCTGATCTTTATCAAACTTTAATATAGTGTTATTTGCATTGCTCTTACTACTTTTCAATCGCCTGATTATGTTTCTAACGATCGATTTTGATTTAGAATTCTTTTTAGTAAATATGTGTGACTAGTTCCCAAATCTGGGATTTTGGTGGAAACCCCTTCGTGGGTTCTCCCCAATGCGTCCATATGACTAGGAAATCGATAGGGATTGGGAATCTATCGGTTACGCGGGATGTTTTATTGTCATCAACGGGAAAATAACCGCCTTTAACCGTTGGGCCAAGGGGGAATAAACTTGGCGGTTGACTCCCTTCACGCCCTTAGCGTAGACGTCGAATCCTAGCGCGCGGGAGCGACAGGATGAGACGTTGGGAGTTATCGTTGCGAGCTTAGTGCTCCCGGAGTCGATCAGTGTTAATGGACATGGGAATGCCAACTGACCGAACCCGGGTAGTCCGGCGTATCATCCTGGGCACCGACCGGACTATCGGGCCCATGGGACGTCGGTATCACTCTTAGAGGCAACGTCTCACCATTAGACCCTAATTCCGATCGTTTTCCTACCCGTAGGCCGTGTTGGCGAGAATCGCACGATAGGGTGAAAACTGAATTCCCGGGTTTCCCTTTATATCGTTTATCCCTCGCATTCTATTTTCCGTGACAACCCATCTACAGATTCGGGCTAGCTCGCCCATGGGGTGAATCTGGTCCTTCTTGACACAAGCACAACCACGCCTCCCTGAGTTCGACCCCCAAGCCACACTACAACACCGTGCGCTTGCGGTTATAAATAATTAAATCTCACGCCCCCAATTATATATTGCACACATCTGACACGCACATCGCGGGGACATTAAGCTTTATGCCGCCGTTGCCGGGGAGGCAACGTGCTTGTTATTTTAGGATCTCATGAACCCTTGAGTCTAGCTCTCATCTCTATCTCGCGATAATTTTCGCATTCTTCTTTTTCCATTTTATTTTCTTATTTTTATTTTCTATTTTATCTGTTTCTTTCCCACTTTTCGCTTCACGGGTGTTTGTTGCTTTTCATGCGCAGGAGTTCAAGAAGTCTCGACGACTTGATTCCCGTTGACCCGGATATAAACGCCACCCTAAGGCGTTTAGCCGCAGAGAAGCGAAGAAGAGAAGAGCCTGAAACCATGGCGGAGAACACCCCACCTCACAAGTCCCTGCTGGAGTACTCGATGCCATCTATCGAGTCCACCTCCGCCATCCGTCCTTCTGCTATTACGGTGCAAAGCTTCGAGCTTAAGCCGTCTTTGGTGACATGGATCCAGCAGGATCAATTTTCGGGTGCACCCATGGAGAGCCCCATCGAACATTTGGACTCCTTCTTGGAGAAATGTGACACCTTCCGGATAAACGGTGCACAACTGAGGTGATCCGTCTGAAGCTATTCCCCTTCTCTCTGCGAGATAATGCCAAGCTGTGGCTTAGGGGGAAGGACCCAAATACGTTCAACACTTGGGAGAAGATTTCAAACGCTTTTCTGACAAAGTTCTTTCCTCCGGGGAAGACCATGAAGCTGAGGTGTGAGATCTCCTCCTTCTCCCAAGCCAGCCACGAGTCCCTGCATGAGGCTTGGACAAGGTTTAAAGAAATGCAGCGAAGATGCCCTCATCACGAGCTTCCCAAGTGGCAGATAATTAATCTGTTCTATAATGGATTGAGGGATAATTTGAAATCATCGATGGACACTGTGGCTGGGGGTCTTTCATGTCCAGAAGTGAGGAAGATGCCGGGAACATTCTAGAAAATATGGCATCTAACAATGATCGGTGGTGTGAGAGAGAGCCACACCTAGATCTGGGGGTATCCACAGGGTCGAGGACGTCAACAAATTATCCAGCAAGTTCGACTTGCTGTCGACCCAGATCTCCGCACTGATGGTAGGAGCCGGTGGCGCCGGTACACAACATATTGCAGCGGTGGAGGCCGAAGTCGTGGGAGACTTCGAGGGTGGCGAAATCTCACCACCGTTGGACCAAGCGAGCGTACTATTCTACAATCCTACGGGAAATGCGCCGTATCCACCACGGAACAGCTCCAATCCGGCCTACTCTCCAAATAACCGGAACCACCCCAACCTTAGTTACCGGGCGCCGTATCAACAGTCGCCTCCTCAGCAACAACATCAGCTAATATATCAGCCGGCTAGGCCTCAGCAGCAGCAGTTTCAGCAGCAGCAGCCTCCACAACAGTATCAGCAATATGCTCTCAGGAATCAGCAACCCATTCAGCAGCAATATGGCCAGCAGAGGGCCATCTTTCTGGTTGAGTCTCTCCTGACTCAATACATCGCCAATCAGGAGAAGATAAATTTGAAGCTGGAGATGGGGCAGAGAGTTCTCACTGATCAGGTAATCCAGCTGGGGTTACAAGTGGCGAACCTCCAGAGGCCGCAGAATCTATTACCGCCACAGCCTGAAGTGAACCCGAGGGGAGCAAATCAGACTTTGGCACTCACGCACGAGAATGCGAATGTGTCCGCTATCGTGTTGAGAAGCGGGGCACAAATCCCCACAAGAGTGCCCCCCAAGGAACCGGAAGCACCGTTGGTCGTAGAATGACCAATTGAAAAATTGAATGACGACGATGCTTCGTCGCCAAAACAAACGACTCCAGAGGGAGTCCCTGAAGAGGAGAAGAAGAAGACCGAGGAAGAGAGCCTCAAAGTGTTCAAGCCTGTTGTGCATTTCCCACAATGGCTAGCCCAAGCCAAGATAGACGAGAAGTATGGCAAATTCTTTGCCATGGTCAAGGATCTAAGCTTGCAAATCCCCTTCCTCGAAGCTATCGAGACAATTCCCTCCTACACCAAATTTCTAAAGGATTTAGTGATAAGAGGGTCCAGAAAGGAGAAGGTCGTATTGACGTTGGAATGCAGCACTCTCATTCAGAGAGCAATTCCGCCTAAGCTTAAAGACCCGGGGAGCTTCTCTATCCCTTGCACGATCGGGGAGGTAAAGATCCATCGTGCGCTCATCGATCTTGGAGCGAGCGTCAGTTTGATGCCCCTGTCGCTGTATAAGAGCATAGGGATGGGCGACTTGGAGCCCACCGGCATGACATTACAGCTTGCAGACCGTTCGGTCAAGTATCCGGTGGGTGTTGTAGATGACCTCCATATCAACGTAAGAGGGGTGCATGTGCCGGTGGACTTCGTCGTCATGGACATGCCTGAAGATGCGCACACCCCCATCATCCTTCCATTCATGGCCACTGCCGACGTTTTAATAGATGTGAAGAATGGAAAGCTTTCCCTTAACGTCGGCAACGAGAAAGTCGAATTTGACTTGGGGTTGTCAATGAAGCATCCCGATCCCCTGGATGATCCAAGATGCAACATACTGGAGTTAGAAGAAGAGAGAGTTGTGGAGGCAAGCTCCTGGGAAATTCTTTTCAAGAAATCCCCCCGATAGCTTAGGGGACTTAGAAGAACCAGTCGGCCTGAAGAATTATGACGTTGCTGGGAAAGAGGATGCGGCACACACGGTCCCTCCCAGATTTCAAAATGCTCCTTCGACGAGGAGGAAAGGGAAAGAGCCCGTGGGGCTCACTGGAGAAGAGATTCGGATCCTGAAACGAGTGGCGGTAGACGCCAATTTAAGGGAGAAGCCCCCGGATCCCGTCAACAAAGGGAGGGTCGTCGAGCAAGTTTTCTTGTCACCGCCGACGATACCGAAAGCCGCCAACTCTGAACCCGAAGCGATGCCGAATTTAGGGCATCACCCCCGTCCACCTTGAATATCATCAACGGGCGTCGAGCAAACGACGTTAAACAAAAGCGCTTCATGGGAGGCAACCCATGCTCTAAAACTTTTATCATCTTTTTTAGGATTTTTATTATCTTTATTTTTTCTATTTTAATAATTTCAGTCGCGGGATCATCCGTTGAGAGACTTAGGCCATTTGTGAATTTTTGCAGGAAAAAAGCCCTCACCTGATCGGTTGAGTAAACCCGATCGGGTGATTACTCAACCGATCGGGTGAGACGTATCAGACAATGGTCGTATCTGAGCTCCGACGAACCGGTCAGGTGAAGCAAAGCTGAGACCGGGTGGCTGACCATGTGATCTGAGCAGAAGTCTAGGGAATTTTGGGGAGTTGATCAACCGATCGGGTGACGTAAAGCATGGTCGGGTGACAGATCAGGTGAGCTGTACTAAACTTTCGGGAAAAAGTGTGAAGCGGCGAACCGATCGGTTGAGTTCTCAACCGATTGGGTCGCCTGTAGCCGACTTTCGGCAAATTCTTCGACCTAAAAGTCATCCGATCGGGTGACATTTCACGGGATCGGTTCGACTTAAAATCCTACATATAGCCTCCCTCCACTCGTTCATTCCCCCTCGCCCGATCTCGAATTCCCATCACCGTTTCGACTTCTCCTCCCTCCAACCGGCCTCCTCCTTCTCTCAACCGACCCAAAACCCCCTAATCGATCTCTCCCCTCTCCTTTTCCGTCTCTCCATCGATCTCTCCCCCTTCCTCTTCGATTTCACCCGCATCAAGCCCTAATTTTCGCCCATCCCCCCTCCCCCATTTTCGAATTTGCTGAAAGGAGTCGCCGCGGCTTCACACTTGTTCCTATTGCGTTGTGTTGGGACATCTACGAGCAAAGATCTTCGTCTCGATTGGGTAACTTCGCTCCTTAGCTCAATTTTATATTTTGCCCTAGAATTTCATTTTGCTCGATTGCCTGTGTTAGTGTGTATTCATCGTGTCTTGCATACACTCACACACTCACACGACTCCTGCACAATGCCTCCTCGCCGTGCTAAACCCACCAACACCAGCACGTCCAACCCTAGACCTACCCGGCGTGCTCATCGCACACAATCCCCTACCCAACCCACCACCACCGCCAATTCATCCAACACCCCACGCCCCTCTAACCCCGTTTACATTGGCGATACCGAATACCAGGTGACATTCCGCGACGACGACCATGCTGACCGGTTCATGTCCATGCTCCTCCTAGCAGGAGTTGGTGGTCAGGAAACTCAGCAGTCAGTCGAGCGTGACCTACCCGTCCTTCAAAGCCTCATTCGTCACATTCGCACTGACTCACCCGATGTTTCCGAGCTTGACATCCCACCCCCCACCACTCCTGGTCCTCAGCACAGGGCCCCATCACCACCCCCAGAGGGTGGTGCCTCTGCTTAATATATTCACATCCAGTTTTTGCCTCCCCCTATTTTTAGTGCCCATCTGTCTTTGCGGGGGCCCTACTTTACCACAGCTTGGGGGAGGACCCACTCACGCATCAGGTCCTTTTTTATTTTTATTTTTATTTTCATTCTTTTCTTTTATTGACCTCCCCCTTGCATATCTCTACATATTCATGATCACATCTTATCGCTAGCCTTGTCACGTCTAGCTTGGGGGAAGTCAAATTTTTCTGTGTGCTGTCGTGTGTCGGTTTTCTTTGTGTGTTTGTTTATTTGTCGTGTCGTGTGATTTTGTTTTCTTTTTTATTTATTTTATTTTCTGTTTATATGTCGTGTGGTGTGATTTTTATCTTTATTCTTATTTTCAGTTTCGTTTGTGTGATTTCTTGTCTTTCGTGTCTTTTTGTGTCTGTGCGTATTCCCCCCGTATTCATTGCCCTCCCGTATTTAATTCTATTGCATTGAGGGCAATGCAAGTTTCAGCTTGGGGGAGTCGCACTTCGTGCGTCATTTGTCTCTTTTCTTCGTTATTTGAGTCGGTTTTCTCCGTCTTTTTCTTTTTCTTTTTTCTTTTCTTCCTTTTATCTCTTTCTCCTAGAGATGAACCCTATGATGAATTACCACAAAAATCACACACACACCTAGCATGGCTTCGCTAATCACATTCACTAGCCTTAGGAAGTCGAGTCCTCTTGCATTTCATGCATAGTGGGTCCACTTAGCTTTTATGGGAGTCGTGTGTCGTGACTAGAGTTGGGTGTGCTTCTACTTTGTGATTGTGTTTTATATACCTGTCCAGGAATGACCCCTAGATTATCATGCTTCGATTTGGATATGCGGTATTTGCTTCTACTGTCTGCTTCTATATGAATGTTATATATTTATATCGTATGCTTCAATTCGCATGTTTCGGGATTCCACAAACAAGGACTAGGATAGCCCATTTAGCCTATGCTCTGATTAACAAGAAATATCTCCTTTGCCCAAGTGTTTAAAATCTGATTACATTTTTATTTTACTTGGTGCAAATCCCCTCATCGTGTACCGTTCTCCCACTTGGGAGAGTACACACGTGTACATACCCCAAAATCCAAAAATCCAAAAAAAAGAGAGAAAAGAAAAACCCAAAAAGAAAAGAAAAGAGAAAAGAAAAAAATAAAATACATATGTATAGCCAAAAATCCAAAAAAAATACATATAACCAAAACCCAAAAAAAATGTGTGTGAATATTTCTTACCTATCGAGAATAAAGGGAATGCGAGAGTTTGCACCGAGTGTTCTACTCCGCATCATCTCAACCCCCATCGTTTTCGAAAACACTTGGCTTAGGAACTTTTTAGCTATTATCTAGGCTATAGTGTGGTGATTTCCTTAACCCTAGTTGTGGAGTCCCTGACGCATGATATGTTTCGATTCTTGCTCTATTCTCATGCATGCTTGAGCTATATATTCACCGCTTAATTCAAATCGAATCGATATTTGGGTCATTTCTTGGATTTGTGTATATAAAGCTTACTGCACGATGTAGATAGTGACACCGACTGCTAGCACACGACCACACTCACTCGCGCTTCACCGCGTGGGCCCACGGCACTTGTATGGACTCGTATTCCTTGGTTTAGTGATGTGATTTGGCGTTTGTCTGCTTGGTGCGTCGTTTTTGTTTTTGTTGGCCCTGACGGGCGATTTAGGATTTAGAGTTCTCTTCTTTCTCTCTTTCTCTCTATTTTCTCCCTCCGAGCTCCTACTCTCACTCGTCTTCCTCGAGGATGAGGAAGGGTTCAGCTTGGGGGATTTTGACGTGCGTTTATATTTCATATATTTCTGCTATTTTCCGCCGTCTTGTGTTCGTTTCCATGTGTTTTCTTGTTTTCTTTCGCTTTTCCGTGTTTTTGTATGTTTGCAGGAGTTTGCCGGCGTATGGGACATAAAACGACGATATCATGAGTCCCTGGAGCAACGGGAGGAGTCACGCGTGATCCAGGGGGTCAAACGACAAAGATCGCATCTTTCAGCCCCCCACCCGATCGGTTGGACACAGCCAACCGATCGGGTGATGCACGCGTGCACGACCCGGTCAGCCGCTGAAGCAAGGAAAGTATCAATCGACCGGGTCGCCGACCGGTTCAACTGACTAATTTCTCTGGAAACTGGAGCTGAAACTCAACCGATCGGGTGATCTTCACCCAATCGGTTCGCCTGTAGCCGTTTCTCCGAAGAAGATGACCCGGAGAGCTCACCCGACCGTCAGTAGACCGTGCCAAAACGTCCGAAGTTACTGTCTTTTGGGGCAACAATTCCAACCGATTGGTTGATTTATTAATCGATCGGTTCACCCGACGACGATCAAGATCCAAACGACGAGCAGCTTCCATCAACCGACCGTGTCGTCTGACCGGGTGAAGTCTCGAAGATGGCTGCCAAAGTTCGCAGCAGATCACCCGATCGGGTGATGTCGTTTTCTATAAATACAGAACCTAGGTTTCCAGATTAGGGAGTGGTTATTTTTTGCTGTTTTTTCTCTCTCTTGACGGCTATAATTTTTCAGATATTAGTAAGTTGTCTGATCTTTATCAAACTTTAATATAGTGTTATTTGCATTGCTCTTACTACTTTTCAATCGCCTGATCATGTTTCTAACAGTCGATTTTGATTTAGATTGCTTTTTAGTAAATATGTGTGACTAGTTCCTAAATCTGGGATTTTGGTGAAAACCCCTTCGTGGGTTCTCCCCGATGCGTCCATAGGACTAGGAAATCGATAGGGATTGGGAATCTATAGGTTACGCGGGGTGTTTTATTGTCATCGGCGGGAAAAAGACCGCCTTTGACCGTTGGGCCAAGGGGGAATAAACTTGGCGGTTGACTCCCTAGCTATAGCTCACGCCCTTAGCGTAGACGTCGAATCCTAGCGCGCGGGAGTGGCAGGATGAGACGTTGGGAGTTATCGTTGCGAGCTTAGTGCTGCCGGAGTCGGTCAGTGTTAATGCACATGGGAATGCACACTGAACGAACCCGGGTAGTCCGGCGTATCATCCTGGGCACCGACCGGAATATCGGGCCCATGGGACGCCGGTATCACTCTTAAAGGAAACGTCTCACCATTAGACCCTAATTCCGATCGTTTTCCTACCCGTAGGCCGTGTTGGCGAGAATCGCACGATAGGGTGGAAACCGAAGTCCCGGGTTTCCCTTTATATCGTTTATCCCTCGCATTCTATTTTCCGTGACAACCCATCTACCGATTCGGGCTAGCTCGCCCATGGGGTGAATTCGGTCCTTCTTGACACAAGCACAACCATGCCTCCCTGAGTTCGACCCCCAAGCCACACTACAACACCGTGCGCTTGCGGTTATAATGTAACGACGGCTTTTCATGTATCTGGATTGATTATAATATAATATATGTTTTGGTGGATTTTCTCCTCGTGTGTGGTTTTCGTCTCCGTGACTTTCATTTCGATCGTTTCGTCGTGTTTTCCCGTTTCTTCCTTAGGATCGTCGATTTCGAAGCATGTCATTCGTGACGGACTTCATAACGGTCGTATCTTACTAATAGATCAGCCTAGGAGTCTTAGGAATCGATCCCGGGGCCCTGCGCTCCGTATCGGAACTTTTGGTGCTCATTAGCCGGTGTAAGAAGGGGCACCGACCGACTAGATGACGATCCAGTCGGTCGGTAATCCTTCTTGGACCGACTAGTTGGCTTTCTAAATTATTCAGGAGTTACTGTTTATCGTTAGTCGGTCTAAGAACGTTGGTTGACCGACTAGGTTGCAAACTAGTCGGTCAGCAATGCTTCTTTAACCGACTAACTCATCATCTTATTTTTGGTATCAATACTGTTCACTCTTAGTCGGTCTAAGAACGTTCATCGACCGACTAGATGTTAAACTAGTCGGTCAGCATTTGTTCTCCGACCGAATAATTCTAAATCCTATTTTCGTTCAGAAGTTACTGTTTACACTTAGTTGGTCTGCGTTGGTCGACCGACCGACTAGTTGCCAAACTAGTCGGTCAGTGGTTGCTCTTTGACCGACTAATCTGTGTTAAAACCCTAATTTCTGGGCAGCCGCCAGCCCATCCTATTTAACCCCCTCCCAAACGATTTCATCTTCCTCCACTCGACCCAAAACCCTAAATTCTCCCCCTTTGAGCCCTCATCTTCCTCTAAGCCCTATTTCTTCATCCCAAGCCCTAGATTCATCATCTAAACCCTCCCTCAACTCTTTCCACCTCTCATCTTCCCCAAAATCTCATCAATCCCCCAAAATCCCCCAAAAACCCTAATTCTCCAAACTTCTCCAATCTTTCCAGATCTGGTCCTAGGGTTCTCCGGAGTGTTTCTCCCGCTTCCTCTCGGTAAGAAATCGATCTATTGATGTTTTCATACCCTATTTGTATTTTTAAGAAACCCTAATGAAATTTCATGTTGTTTGATGATTGTTTCCCCATAACAGCAACTTCCCCGTAGATTAGCATCCGCGAGACGAACCCTCGTTGATCGTCATCCCCGGTGCTAGGCAAGTGAAACTTGCCACTTAGGGTTTAGGCCATGTTTTAGGCCATTTGCTTGTTGTAGGCGTAAAAGAGGCTAGGCGACGAAATGATACTCGCCTAGGCGCAAATTGGGGAACTAGCTTGACAACGAAGCTAGTTCCGTCATTTAGCATGTTGCACAATTACCATGTCATGTTTACCTTCCATTAACGGTACGCAAATTAATTGTAATATCATTGCATTCTTCATGTGATCCCGTGATTGCGTAGCATCGCTACAATACTTGTGTTTCCTGGCTCGTGACCAGAAGCGAGCATAATGAGTTGCTAACCCCAACGCTCGATATTAAGGCTAGGTGCACCCCTACGCCAATTGTTTATGAATCGTGATATAGAATACGAGCTCCCGTGCGGGGCAACCCCAACTCACTTGCTGAGCTCATGTGCGGGGACCCTGGCTCGATTACGTGTGGGTATTGGGGGTAAGAGTTAAGCGGCCAATCAACTGGGAGTCTGCCCGATCAGCAACTGCAGTGGTAAGGCGTAAACTCTGGGGTGGGGTAGTTGTTAAGCGGCCAATCGGCGTGAATGTTATACCATTCAGCCGTAAGGCGTAAACATCTACAAAACAACGTGAAACGTGAATAGTGAATTGATTGAGATTGTTAGTTGCTTGGCTACTCTTGTCTTGTCTTGTCTTGTCCCGATAATTGTTCTCTTG
This sequence comes from Scilla litardierei, assembly GCA_030789695.1. Classification (NCBI taxonomy): domain Eukaryota; kingdom Viridiplantae; phylum Streptophyta; class Magnoliopsida; order Asparagales; family Asparagaceae; genus Scilla; species Scilla litardierei. Next base: position 191,511,385 of record CM061142.1, read on the forward strand.
TACAAGTTGTTTTGCCATGTCTTGATTGTGCACTCATGTTATAACTGCCATGTCATGCATACTTTAACTGCTAGGTTGCTAGTTGCCTTACTTTCAGTTTCCTTGCCCAAGTCTTTTAGACTTGCTGACATGTGCCCCTTTACTCTTTTGGGTGACACATGTTAGATCCTGAGCCTGAGTACCTTGTTGAGGACGAGGTGTTTGCTGACGCCGAGCCCGAGCCTGTGTTTGACGGGGAGTACGTGGACACTGGGGACCAGTCCTAGTGTCTTCGTTGTGTTTTACTTTTGTTAGACAGTTGTTTTGTTGTCGGTGCGTAGCACCCATACTTTGTTATGTCGTTGTACTTTTGTTGGCCTTGTTCTGGGCCTTTAGACTCTTTCTTTTAGCCTGGTGGCTTTTCTGGATGTTGCACTTATTTTCTTGTTGGACAATTTTTGAGATATGAGATTTTATTTCAGTCTCTCCTTGTGTTATTATTGTTGTTCCGTTGTGGTTACAGGGACCTGCTTATGTTTATTGACGCTTATCGGGTTTAGGGCTTCACAGCTCCACTCTCGTGCGGACCTTTCACGTCTCGCCTCCATTTTAGGGAAGCGGGTCGTGACAGGTTTTGTTGGTGGCCCATGCAGGTCCTTCTGTAACTGCGAATTTTGGAATAGTGATAAAAATATTAGAATGTCCAATAAACTAAGTTCGACGTCCGAGTCATAAGCTATGAGTCTAATCTGATTCGTTTTCTGTGTCACTAGATGGCAGGAAGACGATTCACCCGTGGTGGGGGCAGCGGTGCGCTCCCTCATGATGAGGAGCCTGAGCGGGAACCCACCAGCGGTGAGATGATGCGGATGATGCTGCAGATGATGCAAGTGCAGCAGGGCGTGCTTCTGCAAGTCCAGAATGCTCCACTTGCTCAAGCTGCCCGGGCTCTTCCGGATGCCCCTCGCTCTGAGCCAGGAGCGAAGCAATTTCGGGAGCTGGGTCCCGCGTATTTTGATGGTTCTGAGGGTCCTCTGGCTGCCGATGAGTGGATTCAGAACATCGAGGACAATCTGAAGATGGCCAAGATCACCCCGGCTGGATGGGTTGATTTGGCGAAGAGGCAACTTAAGGATAATGCTCGGAATTGGTGGGATGCGGAAGAGAAGATGTTGGTGGAGCCGATCGTCTGGGCTACCTTTAAGTCCAGATTTGATGGTGAGTTCTTCCCGAAAGCTGCCAGGGAAGAGATGCTGCAGCGTTTTATCGATTTGAAGCAAGGAAGCTCGTCGGTGGACCAGTATCACCAAGAGTTCATGAGGCTGAGTCGGTTTGCACCAAAGATGGTGCAGGACGCTGAGGAGAGAGCTCAGAGGTTCCTGCAGGGGCTTGCTTCGGAGCTCCAGAGCTTTGTGACCTCTTCTGATCGGGAATCTTATCAGAAGGTTTTAGTAGCAGCCAAGAGGCAGGAGCTGCTCGTGAACCAGAGGAGGGGATCTATGGTTGGTGCTGGGAAGAGGCCTGTGGAACAGGCGAGAGCTGTGGTTAGACCTGGATTCAGGCCTAACCAGCCAGCTCAGTTTAAGAGGCCAGGAGGGCCTATTCTGAAGACTTGCCATTTCTGCGGCAAGCCTGGCCACATCAAGGATCAGTGTCGGAAGTTTCTGGGCCAGTGTTTGGTTTGTGGTGATGCTTCCCATGTCGCGAAGGATTGTCGGCATGCGAATCAGCTGCGGAGGGCACCTGTTGCAGCACAGCCGTTGCAGCAGCGAGCGTCTGTTCCTGCTGGACGTGGAGCAGCTCTTGTTCCACAGAGGCAGGCTTTTCAGCAGGCTGTTCCGCCAAGGAGGCAGGCTTTTCTGATGACCGCTGTGGAGAGCGAGGCTGTGGATGAGGTTATCGCAGGTAATCCTCAATCTAGCTATTACTTTCCTAGCTGGTTTTGATTGTTAGATTGTGTTGTTTGCTTGAACATGGTTGTTTGCTAGACTAGGGTTTGATTGTTAATTGCTTGTTAGGTGTGATTTTGGTGTGCACATTTCCTGCACGGGTCCTCTTTGACTCTGGTGCATCGATGTGCATTATTTCTCGGAGCTTCGTGGAGAGGCATTCCTTGTCGACGTCCCCTCTTTCCAAGAGTTGGAATGTCGTTACAGGGAATGGCGTGGTTTCAGTGCATCGTGGTTGCAATTCTTGCTCGTTGGTGGTCTGTGGACATGAGCTTTTCGCTGATTTCATTGTCCACGACATCATCAACTATGATGCAGTTCTTGGGATGGACTGGCTTGCGAGCTTCTATGCTACGATCGACTGTCGGAGGAAGAAGGTGGTGTTCGAGATTCCCGGACATCCAGTGTTTGAGTTCAGTCGTGGTAGCAGTTCGCTTGGTCCTGTCAGATTTCGGGCCAGGCCGGTGGAGGTTGTGGCTATGCAGATGGAGCTGGAGTGGCCAGCTGTGGTGCGTGATTTTGGCGACGTCTTCCCCGAGGAGATGTCTGGTTTGCCACCTGATCGAGCTTTGGAATTTTCTATTGATCTCGTTCCAGGTGCGCAGCCGATTTCGAAGGCGCCGTATCGTATGGCACCTACAGAATTGGAAGAGTTGCGGAAGCAGTTGGATGAGCTCTTGCAGAAGGGTTATATTAATCCTAGTGTGTCTCTGTGGGGAGCACCGGTGCTGCTGGTAAAGAAGAAGGATGGTTCGCGTCGCATGTGCATGGACTATCGGGAGTTGAATGCGGTGACCATTAAGAATAAATACCCGTTGCCTCGCATCGATGATATTTTTGATCAGCTTGGAGGTTCGAGGGTGTTTTCTAAATTGGATTTGAGGAGTGGTTACCATCAGTTGAAGGTGAAGAAGGATGATGTTCCGAAAACAGCGTTCAGGACGAAGTATGGACACTATGAGTTTGTGGTTATGCCTTTCGGCGTAACTAACGCGCCCGCAGTTTTCATGAATCTGATGAACCTGATTTTCTACGACTTTTTGGATAAGTTTGTCGTTATCTTTATTGACGACATTCTGATCTATTCGAAGTCGGAGGAAGAGCATGCCTCGCACTTGAGGACGGTGTTGGAGATCTTGAGGAAGCATCGTTTGTATGCTAAGTTTTCGAAGTGCGAGTTTTGGCTGGATCGAGTTGCTTTTCTGGGGCATGTGGTGACTGGAGATGGAATCTCAGTGGATCCCGAGAAGATTAGGGCCATCAGAGAGTGGCCTGTTCCGTCGTCTGCGTCTGAGATTCGGAGTTTCCTTGGACTTGCTGGTTATTATCGGCGATTCATTAAGGACTTTTCCCGTATTGCTGAGCCGATGACCAGGTTGACGCGGAAGGATGTTGCTTTTGTTTGGTCGGGTGATTGTGAGAGTGCTTTTGGTATTCTGAAGGAGAGGTTGACGACTGCCCCTGTTCTGGTTGTGCCTGATCGCAGCGGTGGATTTGAGATCTTTTGCGATGCTTCTGGCAAGGGTCTCGGTTGTGTGTTGCATCAGCATGGACACGTTGTGGCGTATGCGTCTCGTCAGCTTAAGGTTCATGAGAAGAATTACCCGACGCATGATTTGGAGTTGGCTGCCGTTGTGTTTGCTCTTAAGATTTGGAGGCACTTCTTGCTGAGTGAGAAAGTGAAGATCTTCACCGATCACAAAAGCTTGAAGTATATCTTTACTCAGAAGGAGCTCAACATGCGACAGCGTCGATGGTTGGAGCTTATGGCGGATTATGAGATCGATTTGCAGTTTCACCCTGGCAAGGTGAATGTGGTTCCAGATGCTTTGAGTAGGCTTCCCGCGGTGATGATGTTGACCTCGCAGTGGAGATTGCAGCAGGATTTTTGCGAGTCTGATGTTGAGATTGTCCTTCCTGGGGAGGCTTCGTCGTTGATGTACATGCAGGTACAGTCGACGATCGTGGATCGGATTAAGGCTGGCCAGGCTGAGGATCCGAAGCTGGTGAAGATTCGGGAGCAGGTGGAAGCCGGTCTGCGGACTGACTTTTTGATTCATGAGGATGGCTCGCTGAGGTTTGGAGCCAGGTTGTGTGTGCCCTCTGGGGATATTAGAGAGGAGCTGATGGTGGAGGCACACAGTTCGCCGTATTCTGTGCATCCTGGTGGCACCAAGATGTACCAGGATCTTCGTCTGAATTATTGGTGGCATGGTATGAAGAGGAGCGTGGCTCGGAGTGTAGCCAAGTGCTTGGTTTGCCAGCAAGTGAAGGCGGAGCATCAGCGTTCGGCCGGGTTGCTACAACCGCTTCCGATTCCGGAGTGGAAGTGGCAGCACATCACTATGGATTTCGTGACTGGACTACCTCGGAGTCCGAAGCTGAATGACGCGATTTGGGTGATCGTAGATCGATTGACCAAATCCGCGCACTTTATTCCGTTCCGAGTGGGACAGTCCACTGAGGCGCTAGCGAGGAGATATATGGAGGAGGTCGTGCGACTTCATGGGGTCCCCGTGAGTATCGTGTCAGACAGAGACACGAGGTTCACATCTCAGTTCTGGCAGAGTTTGCAGAAGAGTTTGGGTACGCGTCTGAGTTTCAGCACGGCGTACCATCCGCAGACAGATGGCCAGTCCGAGAGGACGATTCAGATTTTGGAAGACATGCTGAGGGCGTGCATGCTGGATTTCAAGGGTTCGTGGGAGGACCATCTACACTTGGTGGAGTTCTCTTACAACAACAGCTTCCAGGCGAGTATTGGCATGGCGCCTTTCGCCGCTCTTTATGGGAGGAGATGTCGATCGCCATTGAGTTGGGATGACGTTGGTGATCGGGAGTTGTTGGGACCTGAGATGATCGTGGAGGCCGTGGATATCATCAGGAATATTCGGGAGAGGTTGAGGATTGCTCAGGACCGTTTTAAGCATTGGGCGGATGCTAAACGTCGTCCTTTGGAATTTCAGCCGGGCGACCATGTGTTCTTGAAGATTTCCCCGAATCGTGGTGTGATTCGTTTCGGGAAGCGAGGGAAGTTGAGCCCGCGATACATTGGACCGTTTGACATTTTGGAGAGGGTTGGCGAGGTAGCTTATCGCTTGGCCTTACCGCCATCTTTGGAAGGAGTTCACAATGTTTTCCATGTGTCGCAGCTTCGTCGATACATTAGCGATCCGTCTCATGCGGTGGATTTTTCGGAGATTACCGTTCGCCCCGATTTGACGTATGACCAGTATCCAGTGCAGATTCTGGACAGGCGTCAGAAATCGCTTCGGAACAAGATTGTCAATCTTGTGAGGGTGATGTGGCGACACGGCTCACCTGGAGAGTCTACTTGGGAGAATGAGGATGAGATGCGAGAGCGTTTCCCACTTTTGTTTCCGGACTCGTGAGTATTTGGAAATTCCGAGGACGGAATTTTTCTTAAGTTGGGGAGGATGTAACGACTGCTTTTCATGTATCTGGATTTATTATAATATAATATATGTTTTGGTGGATTTTCTCCTCATGTGTGGTTTTCGTCTCCGTGACTTTCATTTCGATCGTTTCGTCGTGTTTTCTCGTTTCTTCCTTAGGATCGTCGATTTCGAAGTATGTCATTCGTGACGGACTTCATAACGGTCGTATCTTACTAATAGATCAAGCCTAGGAGTCTTAGGATTCGATCCCGGGGCCCCGCGCTCCGTATCGGAACTTTTGGTGCTCATTAGCCGGTGTAAGAAGGGGCACCGACCGACTAGATGACGATCCAGTCGGTCGGCAATCCTTCTTGGACCGACTAGTTGGCTTTCTAAATTTCTTAGAAGTTACTGTTTATCGTTAGTCGGTCTAAGAACGTTGGTCGACCGACTAGGTTGCAAACTAGTCGGTCAGCAATGCTTCTTTAACCGACTAACTCTTCATATTATTTTTGGTATCAATACTGTTCACTCTTAGTCGGTCTAAGAACGTTCATCGACCGACTAGATGTTAAACTAGTCGGTCAGTATTTGTTCTTCGACCGACTAATTCTAAATCCTATTTTCGTTCAGGAGTTACTGTTTACACTTAGTCGGTCTGCGTTGGTCGACCGACCGACTAGTTGCCAAACTAGTCGGTCAGTGGTTGCTCTTTGACCGACTAATCTGTGTTAAAACCCTAATTTCTGGGCAGCCGCCAGCCTAGCCTATTTAACCCCCTCCCAAACGATTTCATCTTCCCCCACTCGACCTAAAACCCTAAAATCTCCCCCTTTCAACCCCCATCTTCCTCCAAGCTTCATTCCTCCATTCCAAGCCCTAAATCCATCCTCAAAACCCTCCATCAACTCTTTCAACCTCTCATCTTCCCCAAAATCTCATCAATCCCCCAAAATCCCCCAAAAACCCTAATTCTCCAAACTTCTCCAATCTTTCCAGATCTGGTCCTAGGGTTCTCCGGAGCGTTTCTTCCGCTTCCTCTCGGTAAGAAATCGATCTATTGAGGTTTTCATACCCTATTTGTATTTTTAAGAAACCCTAATGAAATTTCATGTTGTTTGATGGTTGTCTCCATATAACAGCGATTTTCCCCGTAGATTAGCATCCGCGAGACGAACCTTCGTGATCGTCATCCCCGGTGCTAGGCAAGTGAAACTTGCCACTTAGGGTTTGGGCCATGTTTTAGGCCATTTGCTTGTTGTAGGCGTAAAAGAGGCTAGGCGACGAAATGATACTCGCCTAGGCGCAAATTGGGGAACTAGCTTGACAACGAAGCTAGTTCCGACATTTAGCATGTTGTTCAATTACCATGTCATGTTTACTTTTCATTAACGGTACGCAAATTAATTGTCATGTCATTGCATTCTTCATGTGATCCCGTAATTGCGTAGCATCGCTACGATACTTGTGTTTCCTGGCTCGTGACCAGAAGCGAGCATAATGAGTTGCTAACCCCAACGCTCGATATTAAGGCTAGGTGCACCCTTATGCCAATTGATTATGAATCGTGATATAGAATACGAGCTCCTGTGCGGGGCAACCCCGGCCCATTTACTGAGCTCTTGTGCGGGGACCCTGGCTCGATTACATGTGGGTATTGGGGGTAAGAGTTAAGCGGCCAATCAACTGGGAGTCTGCCCGATCAGCAACTGCAGTGGTAAGGCGTAAACTCTGGGGTGGGGTAGTTGTTAAGCGGCCAATCGGCGTGAATGTTATACCATTCAGCCGTAAGGCGTAAACTTCTACAAAACAACGTGAAACGTGAATAGTGAATTGATTGAGATTGTTAGTAGCTTGGCTACTCTTGTCTTGTCTTGTCTTGTCCCGATAATTGTTCTCTTGTACAAGTTGTCTTGCCATATCTTGATTGTGCACTCATGTTATAACTGCCATGCCATGCATACTATAACTGCTAGGTTGCTAGTTGCCTTACTTTCAGTTTCCTTGCCCAAGTCTTTTAGACTTGCTGACATGTGCCCCTTTACTCTTTTGGGTGACACATGTTAGATCCCGAGCCTGAGTACCTTGTTGAGGACGAGGTGTTTGCTGACGCCGAGCCCGAGCCTGTGTTTGACGGGGAGTACGTGGACACTGGGGACCAGTCCTAGTGTCTTCGTTGTGTTTTACTTTTGTTAGACAGTGGTTTTGTTATCGGTGCGTAGCACCCATACTTTGTTATGTCGTTGTACTTTTGTTGGCCTTGTTCTGGGCCTTTAGACTCTTTCTTTTAGCCTGGTGGCTTTTCTGGATGTTGGACTTATTTTTCTTGTTGGACAATTTTTGAGATATGAGATTTTATTTCAGTCTCTCCTTGTGTTATTATTGTTGTTCCGTTGTGGTTACAGGGACCTGCTTATGTTTTATTGACGCTTATCGGGTTGGGGCTTCACAGCTCCACTCCCGTGCGGACCTTTTCACGTCTCGCCTCCATTTTAGGGAAGCGGGTCGTGACATATAAATATTTAAATCTCACGCCCCCAATTATATATTGCACACATCTGACACGCACATCGCGGGGACGTCATGAACATTTCTTTGTGCTTGGGTCAGGTCAGAAAAACCTCTCGAGTCGGTGTCTAAAGGTCCCCAAGTGTGAGGGTAGCTCGTGTCGGGTCCCGCTTATCAAGTTCGGCTCGGCCCCACTATTGTCGGGCCCAACTTAACTGTATCTACACATGGTGATCTAATGTTGTAACAATAGAAAAAGGAAATTCACTTGAATAAAAAGGTCAAAAAAATTATTTAAAATGAGAATAAAAGATATCTACTCTTGAACGCAAAACTGCTAGACGGGAGACACTACAATTTCAGGGCTACATGTTCAAGCACAAGTAAACGTTGCTAAATATTCCGTTCTTATTTTTTCTAATCTCGGAACAACATCTTGCATGATGGGCCTTTCTTTCGGCACACACCTTGAACACAGTAAGCCCAATCCGATAACAGATGTTAGGCATTTCTGGGCAGCAGTCAGGCACTCTCCGTGTCCTTGCTGAATGGTATCATCACTGAGGATGTCGCCGTCGAAAATCTCCAGCACCGCGGCAGGATATCCATTACCTACCCATTGCCTCAAACCTAGTTCTTCCCCGAACATGGTATCTGTCGGCCTTTTCCCTGTGAAGGTTTCCAACAGCAGGATCCCGAAACTATAAACATCGCCCTTTCTAGAGACCTTGCCTGAATACCCGTACTCTGTTGAAACACATTCACGACAACAAAACTTTATCATTGTGCATTATATATATATACTAGTCATAACCCGTGCCCGCGGGCACGGTTCAATTAAGATTTTCCCCCGCAAAATCTTTGTTCCCCAAAAAATTATTTTCACGGTCAAAATTGCGTGGAACGAACGGTTCATTTAAAATATTTCCCCTCGAAAATTTGGATCTCCTAATTTTAAACGAACGGCCATATTTGAAACATAATAAAAATTATTTAGTTCCTCCAAAAATTTTAGTTTCCTCAAAAATTTAGTTCCCATGAGAGAATATAGTTCTCCCCAAAAATTTTAGTTCTTCTCAAAATTTAGTTTTTTCCAGATTTAACCAGAGATATGCTAGAGATTTGCTTACAATTTTTTCTTTCTTCTGATGTTCTAACATTTGTTTTCCAATGACTGAGTATTTATAACCCCTAGTTCTCTATAGCTCTATAAGGCAAAAAAGTGTAAAATTTTTGGTGTATCAATATATTAAAAGAAAAAAGATCACTATAATTTGAAACAAAATCAAAATAGATCTATAATACATAAACAAACATACCATCATGAAACCATTCAACACTTAACTAAATTAGTGCCCACTAAACTAATCTCATTTTCCTAAGAGTCCAAAACCAATGAGCATCTGCTCCCCAGTGCACAGATTCCTCCTCCTTTTCATGACATGTCCTTTTGATGTGAGCTTTATTATCAATATCAGTTTTCATCCTGGCCTTGCAAATTCCATGCCATCTTCAATCTAAGGTTGTGCTAGCTCGGACACTGGCAGAATATCAACCTCCTTTCGTCTGCTTATACTACCATATCACAATGGTGGCCTCAATACTTCCATGTTTGCCTGTAATTAGTTAGTTTGCATTAGTATTAGGTCTAAATATATCTCAGGTTACATAACCTGAAATTTTAACTAAGAGCCTTGGCTTGCCTTCTCTCAGTGCATGGCTTAATTTAATCGGAACTAATCTTGACCATGGATCAAACTTTGTAACATCAGACTATGATACCCTACATGTCTGCACACAGGTTAGATTATACAATTAGAGGATAAACACAATATGGTAGTATAATGACAAAACCCCAAGGAATGCAATCAAAAGATTGGTTTAGATCATTTTCATCGTGCAGGTAGGCCCAGATCAAATAACAAATATTTAAAAGTTTTTTCTGCTACATGAAAAATGGAAACGTATTACCAATTTATACTTAATCAAAAATTCAAACAAAGGGAAAGATTATTACAAAAGAGTCATAAAGTGTTATCATAAGTTACAAATTCATTTTGAGGAATTATGCACATCACACATCCTCTCAAATAAGACGCCACTTCATCATCAGAAGACTAACCATCATCAACCAATACGATTTATAAATAAACATCCTTTGCCAGTTGATACAATAAAATTACGATATGTTAACAAAATTTTAGGACAATTATTGCACAACCGACAATCAAAGTCATAAAGCCAACTGAAATAAAGATACAAAAATAGCTAAAAACACAACTCCTATGCAGCATCGCTTTCCAGTTATGGCACTGGCCAAATGGATTGCAGCATCCAGTCTACCATCATCCACTACAGTTATGGTACCAGGAGAATGGTTAGAAGCATCGCATTTCAATTCAAATGAGTCTGCAAAACTAAAGGTCTCTTTTGCCATAAAACACTCTTCGGTTATTGAAGCAATTTCTAACTCATCGTCATCTCCAGTTATTGTGTTAATGGAAGTACCAGATTCAGAAACATTACAGAAATAAGTACCAGATTCAGGCATGAATTTGCTTTCAATTACCATTACATGAGAAAAACACACGCGTCCAATAAAAGAAACAATAAGATAACTTTGCCATAAAATCCTTTGGGAACTGATCAATCACTTTCCATACAACATCGATCTCATCAAGGTTTAACACAAGAATATAACAAACATAGTTTGAACATGACAGCAAACATCATCTCCTTATGTTCAAGATCATCACCACACACTCAATGACAATATCCCCTTGAATTTTGTGTTGGTAGTTTAGTTTCACAACTGTTATTATTGCAATGCTATTACCACTAAGCTCATAATACAAACAATTTTAAGCTCAAGAACTTAGGCTCACCTTCTGCCAGACATGCTTCTTGGTTTTTGGTGTTGAAAAAGAATCTTCGAGGTTCTTTTTATAGGTGTTAAAGGGTCCGGACGACGGATACGAACTGTTGGTCTGCATCCACCTTGCCCATCAAAATTGGGAACAATTCTAAGAATCATGTACTCAAACTTGAATGAGTTTGTGGAGAAGCAACTGAGAAAAAAATCGCAATTTAAAAAACCAGATAAGAAATAACCATAATTTCCTGGCAAATAAAATAAGATTTTCAACTTCCAATTCAAAATACGACAGGTGACCGTAATTTCACACATCATCAAAAATTCAACACCCAAAACATCCAATTACCTAGTATGCAGCAACATAAAAGCATAGAAAGAGAGAGAAGAAGAACTTAAAGAAGGAAACCGGGTATCAAGCTTTGTTACGCCTATTTGACCGAGACCCATAAAGCACGAGCCCAAGAGCCCACCTGCATCCTGAAAGCCCATTCGACAAAGGCCCTACAAGGGACCTTCTCGAAACGTCGATCCGACCCGGCCCCCATAACCCGTTGGTCGTTCGCCCACTCCTGCGAAAACCGCTCCCCCGGACACGCGACCACTAAATGGCGATAATGGGGAGGTGCTGGCATGGCGGAGAGGGTGGCGGCGAGGGGGGACGGATGGGGCACGATCGATGGCGGGCGTGGGACGTGGGCCAGAGCCAATCACGCTGGGAGCTCTACAAAAGGGTCAGGAAGACGACGAAGAAAGGGACCGCATCTGAGGTAACAAAACCTAAGGTACTCCATCAACGACCTCGTTCCCCCAATTCATCTCCTTCCTCCCCCGCTCGCGCCGAGAGACGCCGTCACGATCTCCTCACGAGTCGGACCGTCTCCGCCGGGCCTCCTTTCTCAGATCTCTATCTGACTTAGGCATCGGAGGGGATTTGGCCGGAACCAAGGTCCGGCCCCCTGACGAGCGTTCTCGTCTACGCAGGTGGACAACAGACCAACGGGCCGAGGCTACCCCTCGCCCCTCTCCGACCACTCGATCAACCGGACAGTGAGGCTTCCCCTCACCATCAGCCTTCCGTGGCCGAGCACGCCCTACCGAGGCCGAGCGTCCTAATCGGGTCTGAGACTCACCCTCGCCACCCGACGGCCGTGCATCTACCCGGGCGACTGAGGCTACCCCTCGTCCCCCTCCCAGCCGAGGCCGAGCACGTCTGTCTGAGGCCGAGCGTCCCAACCAGGGCCGAGGCTTCCCCTCGCCCCTTCTGCACCGATTCGAAGCCCCCGAGGGACCCAAAGCGGGCCCCTTGACCACGTTGACCGGGTTCTCCACGGTCAACGCATTGTAGTGAGAAAACACTCTGAAACATCTGGCACCGTCTGTGGGAACGAGAAACCGTCCCATGAAGAAGCAAACCACACCAACAATGGCACGAGCCAGCAATGGGAGGAAGCGCATGCCCCCCATCCCGGAGGAGGGGAATGGCATAACAAACGGCAATCCTGAGGACACGCCCGTCAGCGGCCACCCCACCCTCTCCACCGAAGAAACCGGCGGCTCAGAACTGGCCACGCAGGGACAGCTCCGCGCCCTAGCTTAGGAGGCCAACGCGAGCCTCCAGACGTTGGTCGCAACGGTGCAGCAGCTCGTCGGCCCTGCGCCACCCAACGGAGGCACGTTGGACGACAGCCATCGATGGGCGGGGGGTCCCCCACACTTGCGGTCCGTCGTGGTCGACGACCACGGGACCCGGAAACCGAACATGGAGCGTCGGTTCACGCTGTCCGGCTCTCGTCAGGCGAGGTCACGTGCCTCCTCACCCAATCGTGAAAGGAGCCGAAGAGAGACCGAAGGGACGGACGGCGAATCAAGGACGGCCTCGTCTCATCGATCACGGTCGTCCCGCCGCAGGAGAAGCGAACGACACCACTCGAGAGACCGATCGCGGCGGAGCAAGAGCTCCCGCAGGAGGAGTCGGGAACGTCGGGACAGCCCGGCCCCCAGCGTGGCGAAGGCTGCGGAGCCAGCCCCGCTGGCGCCGGTGGTACCTCCACCCCCGGTCGATCCAGAGGCAGGCGAGTACCACATCCCCGGAGGCATCCACGGAGATCGATGCCCCTTGTCACGGAGAATAACCGACGCACGGGTCCCCTCCCGATTCCGGATCCCGGTGTTGGGAAAGTACGATGGAATAGGAGACCCGGCGCACCACGTGATGGACTATGAGGGTGACATGGCCTTCCAGGGAGCTGACGATGACCTGCTTTGCCGGGGCTTCTATTCTACTCTAAGGGGAGCGGCGAGGATCTGGTACCACAGCCTGCCCGGCCGCTCCATCGACAGCTTCGAACAACTCGCCCAGTTGTTCTGCAAGCAGTTCATGGCAGGGAGGCTGATCAAACCCGGTGCTGAACATCTGTTCAACATAGTGCAAGGCCCGGCCGAACCACTCCGACAGTTCATGCGCCGCTTCAATGCGGAAAGGCTAAACGTGAACAACCCACCCGACCTGGTGGTCCAGACGGCTCTTAAGAAAGGGCTTCGCCACAGGGGCCTCAAGAAGTCCCTGCACAACGACCCCCCAAAGGACCTCCCCGGGATCATGGCAAGGGCCGAACGCTTTATGCTGACCGAGGTGGCCTTGGCCGAGGATGCAGGAAAAACCGCTCGAGGGACCAAGCGTGGCGACGGCGGACGAGCAAGCCCCGAAGGATACCGGACCGAAAAGAGACAAAGGAACAGGCAACGGGGAGAAAGCGTGAGGGACACCACCCCAGACGCCATTCTCGCCCAAGTACAAAAGGAAGAGCGAGCTGATCGCCCCCCGCCGAAGGCTAAAAGAGGCGGGAAGAACAGGGAGAAGTACTGTAAGTACCATAAGGACGATGGTCACGACACAGAAGATTGCTGGCATTTGAAGAAGGACATTGAGAAGCTGATGAGCCGAGGGCACGCCAGGAATCAGGCCGACGAGCCGACCCATGGAGAAGGGACCTCCACACAGCCGGACAAGGGGAAGAAGATCAACACCATCCAAGGCCCCCTCCGCATCGTAGAGTGAGCAGGCAACATCCTTCCCCCTGGGGGGCAGCCTAAGTATGAGGGAGATATCTAGTTTTACATCCCTCTGTTTAGCTTCATTTCCCCTTTTCCGTTTCCTCCAAATGTACCGGTCCAACTGGACCCATGAGAGTACAAACGCCTTCTTTTTATTGTCTTTATTTAAAATTCCGACGGAGTTGACATGTCGCCAGTAACGCAAAAGGCCGGGGACCGACGCCTCACTGGAGGAGGAAGAGGAGCTTTGCCCTCACCGACTATCTCCGGCACTCATAAGTCTGGGAGCGATTCCCCCAGCAGACGCGGACGCTGACCGGTCCTAAGCCGAGGAGCTTGGCCCTCGTCGACCGACCCCAGAGCACATAAGTCTGGGGGCGACTCCCCCAGCAAAGCACGGGCGCCGACCGGTCCTAAGCCGAGGAGCTTTGCCCTCGCCGACCGACCCCAGTGCCCATAAGTCTGGGGGCGATTCCCCCAGCAGGCACGGACGCCGACCGGTCCTAAGCCGAAGGGCTTGGCCCTCGCCGACCGAGTCCAGAGCTCATAAGTCTGGGGGCGACTCCCCCAGCAGGCACGACACCGACTGGTCCTAAGCCGAGGAGCTTTGCCCTCGCCGACCGACTCCAGCGCTCATAAGACTGGGGGCAATTCCCCCAGCAGGCACGGACGCCGACCGGTCCTAAGCCGAGGAGCTTTGCCCTCGCCGACCGACTCCAGCGCTCATAAGTCTGGGGGCAGTTTCCCCAGGAGGCACGGACGCCAACCGGTCCTAAGTCGAGGAGCTTCGCCCTCGCTGACCGACTCCTGCGCCCCTAAGTCTGGGGAGAATCCCCCCGGCCAACGCCAGTTTCGTCCATTCCCAAGCCAAGAACAAGGAAACAACGCCAAGTACACAAAAATTCCAAGTAAGTCGATTTCATTTATAATAGTTAACCCGAGTACAAAAATGCGTCTTATTTACAGGGGATCAAGGCGAAGGGAACACCCTACAAACAGTCTACTCGCGACAAATGACAGAGTTCAGATCGACACCGACAAAGCAAAATTGGTTGACAAAAGACCCAGAGTAGGTGACCCAAGCTAGCGGCCATGCAACCAGCAATTGTTGGCCGCGGGGCTGAAGGAGATGGCGGGGGCCGGGGATCCATTTCAAGTAGACTGGCCCAAAGCGAAGCGGATGCTTAAAAATTTGAGGATAAGGCTGGGAGGGACTGCTTAAGGAGCCCGAGCTCGGGAGGACACATCCTCAGGCGCTTCGCCCTGCTCGAAGCGAGGGGACTCGACTGGCGGAGGGGCTTGCCGGACACGTTCCGCACATTCCCGGAAGGAAGACTGGACGACTTCGACGATCCGGGGGGCGATGATGTCAATATACTTACCGAAGGCCCCCCTGAGAACCTCGAAGATCTCCTTCCCCAGGGTCTCGACGACGCCCTTCTCCACCTCCTCCACCAGCCGCATCACCTGACGCCGGTCCGACAGCTCCCTCTGAAGCTCCTCCCTCTCCAGACGGAACGACTCCGCCGCTTCCTCAGCCGACTGATGAGCATCCCCTAGCTTTCCCTCGAGGTCACCCACTTGCCCCTCCAACGCAGCCACACGGAGGGCGAGGTGCCGAGACTCCATCTGGGCCTCCATCATGGCCACCTCGGCCGCCCCGGCCCGCTCCTGAGCCCTCATGGAAGACTCCTCCATCTCCCTCAAGCGGACGGCTCGACACTGCAACTCCACAGCGAGCGCTGAACCCTGAAAAGACGAGACATGGGCTAAGAAGAGGATAAAGAGAAAGAGAGGATAGCAAGATAACCGAACCTGTTGGAGGATCCAGACCAAGGAATCCGACATCTTGTCGGCCGGGATCTTCTTGAGGAGGCTGCGGTCCCGGGGAGGGACGGAGACCTCGGCAACCTGCTGGGCCACTGCTCGGTCAGCAAACATCGAACTCCCAGGGACGACAATCGAAGCCAAGTCGCTCGCCAACAAGGCCCCGACCCCTGGTGATACGGGCGAAGACGCTGCGAGGGGGTGGCTGGCAAAGCTATCGAAGGATCCCCGGCGGTCGCCACGGGAAGCGCGGAACCTGCCGGGCCGGAGGGATCCACGTCCTCCTTCCTCTTCTTTCCACCGTGGAGCTCCGAAGGCGCCGGAGGAGAACGCTTCCGCCTCGCACCATCCTCACCCCCCGGAAGGGGATCGCCAGAAGAAGAGGCGGGAGGCGCGGCCGCCACCTTACCCACGGCAGGCTCGGCTCGGCGCACCTCCTCCTCAACGGTCCTCCGAGGCGCCCTTCCAGAGGTACTACCTCGGCTCCGAGCGGATCCACGACGGATCAGCTCGTCAACGTCACGGACGAATTCGCGGCCAGCCATCCCTGCAAAGGAGACCGAAATCAGGATGAGTCATAGGGCGATCCGGGGATGAAAAAGCAACCTACCCGGAGACCACAAGACGGCCTTCAGGAGTAGGTCGTCCAGCAAAGACCAAATGGACTTCGTTTCCAAAGGAAGAGCCAACAGAAGCGCAGCGGCTGCCCGGTCGGCGTCTGAGAGAACTAACGACGGGCGAGAATGGACAGAACTGCCCCAGCTTGTCAGAATCTGGGCCTCGCCCAAGAAGACCACGAAGACATAATCCAAGTTCCAATCCCCTGACCAGCGGGGTAACCCGATCAGGCATTCCCTCCTCGAACGAGCTCGGAGTAGCAGCCATGACCCCGGACCGACCGTCTGGGCCTGGTAAAAGTAGAAGAGAAGGGGGAGAGTCGGCTCCAGACCACGGGTACAGCAGAGCGTTACGAAACCCGTCAGTACCGCGATCGAACACGGGGTGAACTGACACAGGGACACTGTGAAATGTTCCATGACCTGGATGAAGAAGGGATGGAGCGGGAAGCGAAGACCCAGGCGGAACATCTCGACGTAGACGCCGACCTCATTGCTCCTCGGGAGGCAAATCCGCTCGTCGACAAATGGAACCCGAACCTCGTATGGGAAGCAGAGATATCTTTCCCGGATCTCCGTGGCCACCGAAGGAGGGGTCCTCGACGGCGTACGGAGGACAACCGGGGGCACATTAAGTCGTACGGCAGCCAACGCCACGTCATCACGGGTGTAGTCCGGAAAAAGTTTCTCCTTCCCCCTATCTTGAAGAGAACGACTCCCGGCGGGGGAACCAGACTCCCCTAGCCGGGGTTCGCCCCGCCCGGACTCCGGAGGACCCCTCGTCCTCCGGCCAGAACCGCCTATCCTAAGAGCAGCCATAGGATGAAAGCAAGAGAGGAATTACCTATTTTCAACTAGTTTGGAGAGGACAAAGAAGCGAAGGCGACGGGGAACTCCGAGTTGCTGAAGGCTCTGAATACCGGGAGGAGCGAAGAAGAAGTGGAGATCCACACAACTGGGGATCTTATATGCCAGGGGAGAATTCGAAGCGCCTGACAAGAATGCGTGGCGAGGCTCGAAGAGTCGGCGGCGTTCCAAAATTGGCGCCAGTTGAAGACCAATCGATCCGCCTCATCATGACCTGCATTTATGGCCTCGCCTCGATTGAAGCGCCGCTCGGAATCCCAGGAGACATAACGGGTGATCTGAGCGAGCCAAGGCTGATCGACCCCACCAATGGCGGCTCACAAACCCTTCGGCTTCTCGAACTTAAGGCGACTCCGCGAGCGGCGGGGATAAGCTTGCCACTACACATGGCAGCATCTGAAGGCCGACGGCGCTTTGGAGCCCGCGCCTTAAAAACATCGAACGGGCTAACTCATGATGACGACAAATAAATGAGTCGGCATCGACTGGAGAGCCTGTCAAAATCGGCAGAGGTCACATCGGCCGAGCCGAACCGGCCGAGGCCGATCAACCCGACCGATGGGGGCAATTTTTACGCCTATTTGACCGAGACCCATAAAGCACGAGCCCAAGAGCCCACCTGCATCCTGAAAGCCCATTCGACAAAGGCCCTACAAGGGACCTTCTCGAAACGTCGATCCGACCCGGCCCCCATAACCCGTTGGTCGTTCGCCCACTCCTGCGAAAACCGCTCCCCCGGACACGCGACCACTAAATGGCGATAATAGGGAGGTGCTGGCATGGCGGAGAGGGCGGCGGCGAGGGGGGACGGATGGGGCACGATCGATGGCGGGCGTGGGATGTGGGCCAGAGCCAATCACGCTGGGAGCTCTACAAAAGGGTCAGGAAGACGACGAAGAAAGGGACCGCATCTGAGGTAACAAAACCTAAGGTACTCCATCAACGACCTCGTTCCCCCAATTCATCTCCTTCCTCCCCCGCTCGCGCCGAGAGACGCCGTCACGATCTCCTCACGAGTCGGACCGTCTCCGCCGGGCCTCCTTTCTCAGATCTCTATCTGACTTAGGCATCGGAGGGGATTTGGCCGGAACCAAGGTCCGGCCCCCTGACGAGCGTTCTCATCTACGCAGGTGGACAACAGACCAACGGGCCGAGGCTACCCCTTGCCCCTCTCCGACCACTCGATCAACCGGACAGTGAGGCTTCCCCTCACCATCAGCCTTCCGTGGCCGAGCACGCCCTACCGAGGCCGAGCGTCCTAATCGGGTCTGAGACTCACCCTCGCCACCCGACGGCCGTGCATCTACCCGGGCGACTGAGGCTACCCCTCGTCCCCCTCCCAGCCGAGGCCGAGCACGTCTGTCCGAGGCCGAGCGCCCCAACCAGGGCCGAGGCTTCCCCTCGCCCCTTCTGCACCGATTCGAAGCCCCCGAGGGACCCAAAGCGGGCCCCTTGACCACGTTGACCGGGTTCTCCACGGTCAACGCATTGTAGTGAGAAAACACTCTGAAACAAGCTTCTTCCTCCTATCTTCTTCGTCTTCTAGCCAAACGCAAATATAGCCATTGTCCAAATCATTAATCCGAAAAAAGTACCAAATGATTTATTTAAAAATAACAAAAAGTTAACAAAGTTAAGAATTTAACAATGAGGAGTATCCATGAGACTCAAAGATAATCAAATTTTAAAGAGACCACCAACAATTGCACACATTTGCTCCTTTGATTTCTACTCATCCATGTACATGCAAATGCTTTATTCAAAACTAACAAAAAGTTAATAGATGTAAGAATTTATTGGAATGTATTAATAACAACTAACCAAACATGGGAGTCCCATTTCCCAGGCACACTGTAAAAAGTCACACCACAGTATTGCAAGCTTCTCGACCTCGTCCGCTACCAGCTCATCTTTGTTTGTTGAAAAATCCAAAGCTCATGCTATTACAAAGAATTTGGAGTCAATCCACCTCAATCATCTATTTACACTGTTTCCATATAAATTGTCAACTATACACAATGAACAAACATCCGAAATTATATACTTTGATTTTATTGCTATGAATTAATCACGAATACATGGAATTACCTTCAATAGGATGTGCATGATTTCCATCTTTCATGAACCTGAACTTGCATGTAGTAACAAAAGAGGCCCCATCTTGTGACTTTTCACAAAATCAACATGATAAAACTTCATCATTACACTGTAGGATGCGAAACATGATTTGATTAAAAAGAAGCTTTGAAAATACATGGAACAAAAAGAAATTGTAAACTAATAAAAAAAATTGATAACTGCGTTTTAACATAAATATTTCTCTTCGGCTCAGGTCATGACATTGCATCGGCAAAAAGTTTTAGGGCAAAATAACAAAAAGATGTCTACAAAGAACATTGCATTGGCACATGACTAATGAAAATATATCTATATGCACGATCTCAGCCTAAGGTCAAAATGCATAATTACATGACAATAATCTATACATATGTATTAAACTCACCAAAAGCATAAAAAATCGACAATAATCTATGTTGACTATATGAAGGGAAACTAAAACCACTAAGAAGATAAGAAATCTGCATCATTCTCAACAACAATCAGACATTTATGTAATGAATCCAAAATGTTAACATAATTCAATTCAAAACACAGAAAGATAATGTTCCTAGCAAAAAGGGCGTCATCAATGCTTGTTACATTCTATACAAAATTTAAAACACAACATAGGAAAAAAGTTTAACAGCATTATCCATTGGGCACATAGCAACACAATTTCGCTATGAGTACTTATAACAAACATATTGATGGCATAATCAAAGAAACATGTAGAGAAAATACGCACCTTTAAGCATTGAAAGATACTTTGATGAGATTGATAATATCGCAAAGCCGATCTCCCATTTTGCAAGGGGGAGGAAAGAAAAAAACCAAATTGTTGGACGAAATTACAATGACGAAACATTAGAGGAAATTATGGTGTGTTCCTTTTAGAGTCGGCATTATAGTAATGCTATCCACGGGATGAAAGATGCATTGTCCATTTGTAAAAATTCTTTGAAGTTTTTTTGTGCACAATTATAAAGGGATTTGCAAGGTTGTCTGAAGTATAATAGAGATCAAATTCTGGGGGATTAAAACGACCTTTCTTAAGGCAACAATAGGTCTCCTCAGTTGCAGCAAACGAAGATGCAACATGCATGAAAAATTAAAGCATCGAATTAGGTGCAAAATCAAACAATCCTCTGAAAAAAGTTCAAATTGAAGATGGCTTAATGCCAATCTTTAATGTAAGACTATGATAAAACCCAGTAATTGGAACTGAAGATGGATTAATGCCAATCTTTGATGTAAGCTTACGATAATTGGGAATGAATTATAATCCCTTAAATATACTTGGTTACATCAATATTACTATTAAAAACTTGTTTCGTTTCTAAAATTGAATGGCAATCTGCCTGGGTACCCTCCAGGCTTATGTAAATGGACGAAATTCATGGGTAAATCCAGTTCTAGTAAATATTCTCATTAATCAGTTTAATAGGTAAATATTAGTGAACTTCTGACTTCCCATCATATACTATATTGAAAGGTTTTCTTGTTTTTCCTTATTTCATACATTTTTTGTAAGGTAAAGATTGTGTTGTCCATTATGGAGTGTTCCATATACCAACGACTAACCAAAAATGAATGTTGAGAACTAACAAAACTTAATCAAAACAAAATCTACTGAATAATGGAGTGTTTTTGAAGTCGTACCAACTGAATTTATTCGTAAAATCTCATCAATATATAGATGAAAAATTGTAAGCAATTTCCTTAGAATTGTCTTATTATTGCTAAATTGTCCAACGCAAAAGGGCATTCACATTCTTTAAGTTTCTTCCCAATTCTCAGTTAGTTGAGAACAATTATAGCAAGTAGTATGGAAATATTGATTGTAAGGCTGTCATTCTCTTTAATAAGGATGTGGCTCACATCAGAACTAATGAGATATATTTGGTTTAAATGAAGAGATATTTATGTAATTCTGCTACATTCATTTAATTTGAAAATGATCACCATGGCTCTTTAATACATCACCAGGAGGCCTAGCAGGGTACAAATTCATTCAGAACTAAATTTTTCCCTTCAAGATGGAAGAAAGAGATGGTTCTTCTCAGAGTTTTCATTTCTTCAATCCTTTGATGACGGGCTTCACTAAGAAGCTAGTAAAATACCACTCTCTCATTCTCTTTCATGCATTTTTGGCATATGTCTTTATGTTTTTAATTGTTTGCCTACAGGTTATCCCTAGTGCATTTGTGAAGCACGTTGTGAAAGAGAAATGTACCAAGCAGACTGCAACCCTTGGGTACTAATGGTGAATCGTGGAGTGTCGATGTCTATGAAGAGAGCATGCAAGGAAACATGTACTTCTGCGGAGACGGCTGGCTACAATTCGTGCATGAATATAACTTAGGGCCAGGATACTTCATAATATCGGAAGAGGAGGGAATGAGGAAGAGGAAAATAAGAACATATGAAAGCATTCATTTTTTGTAATCTTAGACACATAAGAATATGCCCAAGATAACCCACAATCGTAAGCATCCAATCATCAAGGCATTCATGCTACAACTTATATTAACACAAATTATCCTATTTTGCAAGTTTTTTTCCCATCAATATAACTATTTGAAAGACAAAAGATATTTCATGACACATTGAACATAGTAAATTAGACATTAGTAGAATTTTTGATTGAACCATGCAGTCCAACTTCAAAAACACTATCTCTCACACAGGCATTTAAAACCAACAAAATTTACATATGAAGCTAGTGCCGTGTGTCCTGAAAATAAAAAATAAAATCATAGATTAGAATAGAAAAATTAGAAACGAAGATATATCTAATTACTTTGTAAAACTCACTTTTATTACCTTCATCATGTTTAAGCAGAAAACCTTTTCATCATAACATTATAAAAAGATGACGTGTCAAGCTCAATCCAAAGTGGAGAGTTAATAGGATGAGCAATAACCTAGATAAATTAAGAACATAAATTTCTAAGAAAAATGAATATATACTTGATAATATGGAAAATTTTAAATTTATACATTTATTTACCTTTTTTCGTTGGAGTGGTGGATGGCGTGCTTTCTGGAACCAAGCAAGCTCGGTAAGAACCATCTTCCACTTCTATAACAAAAAAGGTATTTGGATGGTCAATGAACAGGATATTTTGAAAAACAAAATCTAAGATTTTTATATTACCTCGGAAAAGGAGATTGCTTTGTCTTCAATGTGACTCGTCGCCGTTGCTTGTAAAGTTCTTTTAACAATTTGCTGAAAATAATAATAATAATAATAAGTAACTAATTTTTAATGGCAAAATGGGAACGTTTGTAATAGTATGCATACCTTATCAAACCAAAATCCAATATAACCCCGTAGCCTGACATTTATGTGATTGTTTTGCAGTAACAGAACCTAAGAGAACAAAAATGTTAATGCAAACATAGTAGATAAAATATATATGTAAAATTATGATAAGAAACTTACAATTTTTGCCAAATCTGCATCATCATCTATCTATATAAAAATACAAACCAATATATTTTATGAAACAATGCATACCGAAAACTATTAAGTCATGCAATGAAATGTAGTGAAGGAAAAAATTTCTTACCCTGCCATATATGGTAATGTGTGTCCACATTTTAAAGCTTGGTAACGTATGCTAATGATATAATATACCTGCATATTAGACAACAATCGATAAATAAATTTTCAAAAAGATCATTTAAACAAATAATATAAATAAAACAATGTAAAGAAAGAAAGTTAAAATACTTACATACAATTTTTAGCATACATTGGAAATCATAGTAGAACTTCTGGGTAAACGATGTTTACTGTGTTATTTATGTTGGGCTGAAGAAGGACACATACACGATCAAAAGATGTACACCTTGAAAGTGCCACATAAAGATGTCCATGACTGAAAACTGGGGTCCGCAAATCAACTCCAACGAACTTTACAGATTGTCCTTGGGCTTTATTAATCGTCATAGCATATGTCACACGGACAGGAAACTGCCTTCTTGTCATATGAAAAGGTAATTCTGTAGCCGATGGTGACAAAGATATTCTTGGAATAAACACAAAACAACCGGCTTTATCCCCATTTAAAATTTGAGCTTCAATGACACGTGATGCACATCTGACAACCATCAATCGAGTGCCATTGCAGAGCCCGTCTTTAGGTGCAATATTTCGTAATAAAATAATAGGACAACCAACCTTAAGCTCAAGTGTAAACTGTGGCAACCCAGGAGGATCCAAAGAGTTTATGTACTCAGTTGGATATCTATTTATAATGGTTGGATCGGTTTCTTCATTTTCAGACAAACTGTCTGCAGCTTGATACGTAATCTTCTGTCCCGGAAAAATATTTAATGCAGCAGCATTTATAAAAGTAACATCATCATTCCGTGCAGAAAGAATTATTCGTTCAGTAAGGTATGCCGGAGTCACAGCACCCTCAATATCAAGCTGAGGATAAATTCGAAGTATTAACTCGTTTAAATCCTTGCACCTGAATATGTTAGAAGGAAGTTCTACAACTTCTGTAGGATTTGTCCCAACCTAATACATATAGATATAATTTAAGTTTAAGGAATGTTTAAGATAAAAATAGTTCGTAAAATTGAATTAGGCTTGAAATAAAATACCTCCAAAATAAATTTTGCAAAATTTGTATTCTCAGTAGATGAGTTATTTAACCGCATATTCTGATCCAATATCAAAACTTGTACAGAGCACCATAATACAGATCGTCTCAATGAGGCACCAACAATTTCTTCTCGAACCCCCTTTGGTATGACGGGCAAGATTTGTCGGAAGTCACCACCAAGAACAACAGTAATACCACCAAACGCTCTGTTGTTATCACAGATATCTTTTAACGATCGATCCACTGCCTCAACACAGTGCCGATGTTGCATAGGTACCTCATCCCATATTATAAGTTTCGCTTTTCTGAATAATTGTGCTTGCATGGATTGCTTGCTAAAATTACAAATTGAATTATCGTGCACATCTAACGGGATACGAAATGTGGAATGTGCAGTCCGGCCTCCGCTAAGTAGCAATGATGCAATACCGGAAGACGCGACGGTGATAACTATATTTCCAAGACTACGCAACATTGTTGCTATTGCATTGTACAAAAAAGTCTTTCCAGTTCCAGCACCGCCGCTCAAGAAGAATGTAATACCTTTATTTTCAAATACGGATGAAGTAATTGCTGAATAAGCATTGCGTTGTGCATCATTGAGGCAATCAATGTCTTTTTGTGCATCCATTTGTTTCGCTTTATTTATAAGTTCCTGATGTTCATGCAACAATCTATTGCCAATAATTGCATTCCAATCTCCAGCAGGAAGTGGCATTGGTGGAAAGTCGTATAGACACTTACCGTACACCTCAATCAATTCATTGATAAGGAATAATCCATAATCTTCAATTTGGCCTTGAGTTGGGGTAGAAAGTGCAAATAAAGTGTGTAGTTTATGTGGAAGATCATCGCAAATGTGCATTGAAAATTCATTCCATAATGCAAGGGGGTCGATCGGTGAACATTCGATAAGAATAATACAAAACAGTCTTCGTAATTGATATCCTGTTTTCATAATGGAAGCCTCGGAAAGACATTGTCTCCACTCGGAATCATCTTCAAGAAGACCTCTTGCAATACATGTTGCTTTAAATGTAGGGTACTCGATAGTATTATATGTGCGTAAATTTTCCCACGATGTTGGCCCTTTAACATCTGTTAGTAGCAACCGTAGATAAAATCGCTCACCAGAATTAGGGGATGCAAAATACAGTCTACCTATTGCATATCCAGATTGTCTTGGAGTCCAGACCTTTGTTGACGAATGCCACACAAACTTTTGAGGAAATTCTTGATATGTGAGATCATGTGCAGATTTATGCAAAGTGCAACATGTAAAAAATTCAGTCAAAGTTGTCTTCTCGTTTTCAGCCCTTGACCTTATTGCATTTACATCTTCATCTGGGTCAAAAATAACACGGTGTTGACCTGGTAAATGAAGTATCAACCTTTGAACAGACGGAATCTCCTGATGTAAGGGATGCTCAAATATTCGCCAAGCTGCCTTAGGTGGTCCAATATATCTTGCATCAAGGTATTGTTGGATCTCATCTACTGCGCCCAACACCATTGTGGTCCGATCATGGCCTTTATAAATATACTTATGAATATACTTCACACATCTTACCCCAGCACAAACTTCTACATTAATATGGCAGTTAAATCGTCTTGAGAGATACATGTTGTACGGAACAACATCGCGGTTATCAACTTGATGCCCCCTTACAGTATATCGATGTTCATTATTACGACGACGATAAATAGGATATCCATCACGATCCATGGTTGTTGCATCTGCATAATTTCGAGGGTATTTCTTACTACATTTACCATTTTCCATACATGAAGCATTTGGATTTCGAACACCACATGGTCCATGTACCATACATTTTGACACAGTATCGAATAATGCAGGATATTGAGCAGGATCAGGAAATTCAGCACAAACAATTCTATCCACTTGATCACATGTACGAATCTTATCTGGACCACGAAGAAAGAAAAGAGCATGCATATGTGGAAGACACCGTTTCTGAAATTCAATTGTAAATACATGCGCTACTTTCTTTCCAAATACATTATTAACATCAATCTCCTTCATCAAAGCCTTTCTTTTTAACTCAAATACACGTGCAACTAAATCTGCCCGGTCGGTAGCCTTTTGATTGGGTAGTAGAGCCGCAGTAATTTCCGGCCACTTTGGATTTGCAGTCATGGTAAGAAAAATATCCGGGTGCTGGTTATAACGTGTGATAGCCATTGAGTCTTGAAAGATTTCAAACATGTGACGGGCACTGCCAGTGAAAGATGAGGGAAGTATCATTCGCTGTCCAATTTGGTCGCATTTGACATAGGCATCAATATCTGCAAGACCCTGATATAGCTCTGAGCGGAGTTTTCTTTGATTAAGTTTGATGAATGTCAAACGATGTTGCTCAGTTGCTGCCCAAGCATCAACTATGAACTCTTGGAATAATTTTCCAGCTCTCAAAATTGCAGAATACTCATTATGTCTTTCAAATAGACGGTAGCTATAAAACTCACACATGGTAAGTCGTCTATTTGAGGATTTGTTTTGAACTGGATCCCACTGCTTCAACTCAGGTTCCCATCCAAGCTGACCATCAGGAAATAATAAGACATAGTGTAATGGTAAGTATGCAGGATGAGCCTCATTAATTTGCATTAATTGATTATTTCCTCGTAGATGTAAAATAATATCTCGCATCCCGGAAGGTCGATAGCCATCTCCAGGTAAAATAACAGCAATTTCATCTACGGTTGGGAGGTTATAACGGCGACGATCCTTGTTTGAATTGTAATGGAGATATACAGGAAGATCATGACCACATAAATCTGCTTGAGATAAAACAGAATAAGCCTGACAATATAGTTGGATGAATGGGTTTATGTCCGATAGACAATTTTGAATAATTTGTAAGACATCCCTTCTCAAATGTGGATTTCTATTACTTCGTAACTGTATAGCAGAATCCGGATCATATATATATAGTTGACAATAACTTGCTATTTGATCCAGTTGTGGCAGAAGTGATCCTGTTCGATGGCGTAATTCTCCATGAATAGTAAATATGTTCGGGCCTCTGCCAGCAATCAATCTTTGATCCATTGTCGCACCAAGGCTGGTAAATGCATTAGCTGCATTATACTCCCGAGTATACTTTCGAAATGATTTAGATTGCTCACTGTCCCCATCATATAAGTCACGAAGTGCTGGAGGGGGTTCATTAAGTTTCTCCAATTTTACTTTTCCTTGCAAACAACATGTTCCAAAGTAATGTGTTGTCAAAGTTGACCTCGACAACTGTTCATCCAACCAATGTAAGGCCGAACAATGAGGGCATGGAATGTTCATTAAACCAAGATAATGTCGACCATAAGCATCCTGTGTTGACGGACCACCTCTATGATGAGTTGACCTACATACTAACATCGAAGCTGAGCGATCTTCTTGTTCAGCATGAGAAGTTGCGAATGGAGGTGTTATTTGAGGTATACTGATAGGAGTCATATATCGCGAAATGTTTTGTAGTTCTTGTTCTCGTTCTCTCCTTTGACGTTGAGCTAAATACCTATCCAAAATAGCACCAACATTAAATAAAATCACATTACATTAAAGTAGATTAGATTGTATAGATAATAACCTGGTAGATGGCTCAGCATCTTGGGCAAATATAGTAGCGTTTTGCGAGACTGGGACCTCATCTTCATGTTCAACAGGAGAAGTTGGTAATGCATGAGTGCTTTGAGGTATATCAAGTATACTGTTAGGAGTCATATATTGAGTTATGTTTCCTTGTTTTTGTTCTCGATCTCGCCTTCTGTGTTGAGCTAAAGACCTATCCAAATTACACCCAAACTAATTACACTTAAAATACATGATGGTAGTATAGATTTTATGGTTAGTCGGGTGGATAATAACCTGACAGATGGTCCAGGTACTTGTCCAGAAGTCATAACGTTACGCGAGGCTGAGACAGCATCTTCTTGTTCAACCGGGGAAGTTGTCATTGCTGGTGTTATATGAGGCATATCAAGGACACTGTCAGAAGTCAGAGCGTGAGATATGTTTCGTTGTTCTTGTTCACGCTCCCGATCTCGCCTTCTGCGTTGAGCTAAAGACATATCCAAATTACAGCCAAACTAATTACACTTAAAATACATAATGGTAGTATAGATTTTATGGTTAGTCGGGTGGATAATAACCTGACAGATGGTCCAGGTACTTGTCCAGAAGTCATAGCGTTACGCGAGGCTAAGACAGCATCTTCTTGTTCAACCGGGGAAGTTGTCATTACTGGTGTTATATAGGCATATCAAGGACACTGTCAGCAGTCAGAGCGTTAGATATGTTTCGTTGTTCTTGTTCACGCTCCCGATCTCGCCTTCTGCGTTGAGCTAAAGACCTATCCAAATTACACTCAAACTAATTACACTTAAAATACATGATAGTAGTATAGATTTTATGGTTAGTCGGGTGGATAATAACCTGACAGATGGTCCAGGTACTTGTCCAGAAGTCATAGCGTTACACGAGGCTGAGACATCATCTTCTTGTTCAATCGGGGAAGTTGTCATTGCTGGTGTTATATGAGGCATATCAAAGACACTGTCAGAAGTCAGAGCGTGAGATATGTTTCGTTGTTCTTGTTCACGCTCTCGATCTCGCCTTTTGCGTTGAGCTAAAGACCTATCCAAATTACACCCAAACTAATTACACTTAAAATACATGATAGTAGTATAGATTTTATGGTTAGTCGGGTGGATAATAACCTTACAGATGGTCCAGGTATTTGTCCAGAAGTCATAGCGTTACGCGAGGCTGAGACAACATCTTCTTGTTCAACCAAGGAAATTGTCATTGCTGGTGTTATATGAGTCATATCAAGGACACTGTCAGAAGTCAGAGCGTGAGATATGTTTCGGTGTTCCTGTTTACGCTCTCGATCTCGCCTTCTGCGTTGAGCTAAAGACCTATCCAAATTATACCCAAAAATAAATACAATTAAAATACATAATAGTAGAATTGATTTTATGTTTAGTCGGGTGGATAATAACCTGACAGATGGTCCAGGTACTTGGCCAGAAATCATAGCGTTACGCGAGGCTGAGACTGCATCTTCTTGTTCAACCGGGGAAGTTGTCATTGCTGGTATTATATGAGGCATATCAATGCCACAGTTAGAAGTCAGAGCGTGAGATATGTTTCGGTGTTCTTGTTCACGCTCTCGTTCTCGCTATATGTGTTGAGCTAAAGACCTATCCAAATTACACCCAAACTAATTACACTTATTAGTGTAATGGCCAAATAAGCTGCATCACTACATCATTACTTGGGTTATGTTGGGTTATGTTATTGGGTTAACAGTTGATTCTCTACATCAGAAATGTTATCTGGAATATGAGTTAAATTTGAGTGTAGTAGTTTTAACCCAATTACATTATCTCTACCCCTATAGGGTTGGGTTATTGGGTTATGTATAAATTTGCTATTGGGTTTTGTTGTATGAATGTTATTCCAAGTAATGGCCAAGTTATTTACTGTTAACCCAATTAAACCCAATAACTGTTGACCCGAAGATCATGCAAAAGACCAATGTCAAGCAAATGTTTAATGTAGGTAAAGCAAATGTCTAACTAAGCAAATAACATATTCCAGTTCCAAATAGTAGTAGGAAAAAATCGACGCATATTTGGAATTTCATCATGTCAAAAATTTATCTCAAATTTGGAAGTTCATCCAGTTCCAAATTGAACGCAAAATTGACTCAAATTTGGAAGTTCATCCAGTTCCAAAGAGCATAAGTATCAGGATTTCTAAGGTCTAACGTGCAGTTCCAAATAGCATCAGGATTTCTAATTTCAATAGGATTTAGAAATTGTGTCTATTTAAAATTAAAGTGGTGAAAATTTTGACCTGTTTCATTAGGATCAAGTTTCAACTTCATACCTCAAGTTTGACCTGTGTGTATATTAGGTCATGATAAACCAATGCATATGAAGTTCAAAGCATTCTGAAGTTTCAAAAATACCCCAAAGTTTGAAATTTGAGTTGATTAAATCCAAAAATACATTTGAGTTGATTAAATCCAAAAATACCTCATGATAAACCAACCTGAAGTTTCAAAAATAAAAAAAGAGGAGCACATGAGCGCAATTTTAAAGCAGAACATGGAGCATAATTTTAATGAAGCACATGGATTAGTGTCCTGCTGTCATATGCATATTTTGCTAATGGAGCACATGTAACTTCATATTTGCTAATTATACTCCAGTAGCAAAATATGCATATGGAGCAATATGCATATATGCAAATTGAATTAGGGTCCTGCTATCATATGCATATTTTGTGAGTGAAGTGAATTTTGTGAATTTTGTGAATGAAGTTGATTTTAGTGAATTTTTTGAATGAATGGATGAATGAAGTGAATGAACTAAAATTTGATATAACTAAGATTCTGATAAGATTCTGAAAATTTTAGTGAATGAAGTATTTAGGATTTTAGTGAATGTATTCACAGGATTTTATCAAGATATCCATTCACAGATTTGATATACAACTTTGAATTGATATCCATTCAAGATATACAACATATCAAGGTTCTCAAACTGATTTTCAAAAATTAGTGAAGTGAATTTTGTGAATTTTGTGAATGAAGTTGATTTTAGTGAATTTTTTGAATGAATGGATGAATGAAGTGAATGAACTAAAATTTTATATAACTAAGATTCTGATAAGATTCTGAAAATTTTAGTGAATGAAGTGAATGAAGTATTTAGGATTTTAGTGAATGTATTCACAGGATTTTATCAAGATATCCATTCACAGATATACAACATATCAAGATTCTCAAACTGATTTTCAAAAATTCACAGGATATACTTTGATTTGATATCCATTCAAGATATACAACATATCAAGATTCTCAAACTGATTTTCAAAAATTCACAGGATATCAAGATATTTGAAGTATATTCACAAAATTCTGATATACAACTCAAACTGATAAAATCAAAATTTTCCTATACAACTCAATATGTGAATGAAATTCTGATATACAACTCAATCTGTGAAGTACTTCACTCAATTTACCCTACTTCAAGTTATGTTTGAAACATATTGATTGAAAATCCTGTTAAAATTTACTGAAAATCAAACATTTCAAATCCTGTCAAGATATACAACATATCAAGATTCTCAAACTGATAAAATCCTGAAAATCATGTGAATGAAGTGATATGGATTTTTGAAAATATCCATATCAAAGATATCCATTCACAGATTTTAGTGATATGAAAATCCATATCAAGATATCCACACTGCATTCACAAAAATCCACACTGCATTCACAGATTCACAAAAATCCACACTGCATTCACAGATTCACAAAAATATATCCATTCACAGATTTTAGTGAATTCACAAACAGATTTTAGTGAATCTGTGAATGGATACAACATACCAAATTCAACCAAAGTATATCCATTCACAAACAGATGTGAATCTGTGACTGCATTCACAAACATATTTTAGTGAATCCATTCACAGTTTTGATGAAAATCCACACTGCATTCACAAAAATCCATATCAAGATATCCTGTGAATGAAGTGATATGAAAATCCATATCAAGATTCACAGGATATACTTTGGTTTTGATGAGTATGGAATGGCCTAATATCACATTGTGAAAATCCATATCAAACTGGAGTATTTGATATATGAAATCCATATCAAACTGGAGTATTTGATATACAAAAATCCATATCAAACTGGAGTATTTGATATATGGAATGGCCTAATATCACATTGATGAGTATGGAATGGTTTTGATATATGAAATTTTAGTGAATGAAGTATTTTAGTGTCCTGATAAATTCCTGAAAATCAACTAAAAGTATCATTCATCCGATGAATTATCAACTAAAATTTCATATAACTCTGAAAATTCTGATAAAATTTGATATAACTCAAATTTGGAAATTCTGAAAATTCTGATAAAATTCTAAAATCAAAAAGCATAAATCAAATATGAAAATGAGGTAGATGTCAAACATTTCAAATTTACTGAAAATGAGGTAGATGTCAAACATATTGATTGAAAATCATGTTAAAATTTACTGAAAATCAAACATTTCAAATCCTGTCAAGATATACAACATATCAAGATTCTCAAACTGATAAAATCCTGAAAATCCTGTGAATGAAGTGATATGGATTTTTGAAAATATCCATATCAAAGATATCCATTCACAGATTTTAGTGATATGAAAATCCATATCAAGATATCCACACTGCATTCACAAAAATCCACACTGCATTCACAGATTCACAAAAATCCACACTGCATTCACAGATTCACAAAAATATATCCATTCACAGATTTTAGTGAATTCACAAACAGATTTTAGTGAATCTGTGAATGGATACAACATACCAAATTCAACCAAAGTATATCCATTCACAAACAGATGTGAATCTGTGACTGCATTCACAAACATATTTTAGTGAATCCATTCACAGTTTTGATGAAAATCCACACTGCATTCACAAAAATCCATGTCAAGATATCCTGTGAATGAAGTGATATGAAAATCCATATCAAGATTCACAGGATATACTTTGGTTTTGATGAGTATGGAATGGCCTAATATCACATTGTGAAAATCCATATTAAACTGGAGTATTTGATATATGAAATCCATATCAAACTGGAGTATTTGATATACAAAAATCCATATCAAACTGGAGTATTTGATATATCAAACTGGAGTATTTGATATATGGAATGGCCTAATATCACATTGATGAGTATGGAATGGTTTTGATATATGAAATTTTAGTGAATGAAGTATTTTAGTGTCCTGATAAATTCCTGAAAATCAACTAAAAGTATCATTCATCCGATGAATTATCAACTAAAATTTCATATAACTCTGAAAATTCTGATAAAATTTGATATAACTCAAATTTGGAAATTCTGAAAATTCTGATAAAATTCTAAAATCAAAAAGCATAAATCAAATATGAAAATGAGGTAGATGTCAAACATTTCAAATTTACTGAAAATGAGGTAGATGTCAAACATATTGATTGAAAATCTTGTTAAAATTTACTGAAAATCAAACATTTCAAATCCTGTCAAGATATACAACATATCAAGATTCTCAAACTGATAAAATCCTGAAAATCCTGTGAATGAAGTGATATGGATTTTTGAAAATATCCATATCAAAGATATCCATTCACAGATTTTAGTGATATGAAAATCCATATCAAGATATCCACACTGCATTCACAAAAATCCACACTGCATTCACAGATTCACAAAAATCCACACTGCATTCACAGATTCACAAAAATATATCCATTCACAGATTTTAGTGAATTCACAAACAGATTTTAGTGAATCTGTGAATGGATACAACATACCAAATTCAACCAAAGTATATCCATTCACAAACAGATGTGAATCTGTGCCTGAATTCACAAACATATTTTAGTGAATCCATTCACAGTTTTGATGAAAATCCACACTGCATTCACAAAAATCCATATCAAGATATCATGTGAATGAAGTGATATGAAAATCCATATCAAGATTCACAGGATATACTTTGGTTTTGATGAGTATGGAATGGCCTAATATCACATTGTGAAAATCCATATCAAACTGGAGTATTTGATATATGAAATCCATATCAAACTGGAGTATTTGATATACAAAAATCCATATCAAATTGGAGAATTTGATATATCAAACTGGAGTATTTGATATATGGAATGGCCTAATATCACATTGATGAGTATGGAATGGTTTTGATATATGAAATTTTAGTGAATGAAGTATTTTAGTGTCCTGATAAATTCCTGAAAATCAACTAAAAGTATCATTCATCCGATGAATTATCAACTAAAATTTCATATAACTCTGAAAATTCTGATAAAATTTGATATAACTCAAATTTGGAAATTCTGAAAATTCTGATAAAATTCTAAAATCAAAAAGCATAAATCAAATATGAAAATGAGGTAGATGTCAACGGGTTCCCAAAATAACTCACCGCCTGAAGTGCGTGGAGGATGAGGTTGAAGATGAGGGCTTTGCGTGGAGAGGTTGAAGATGAGGGCTTTGCTGCAGGACGTGAAGAAGTCCGTGAAGAAGATGAGGGCTTTGCGTGGTGATTTTTTGCAGGATTGGCCGTGAAGAAGATGAAGGCCGTGAAGAAGATGGCTTGATGAGGACTTGAAGAAGAAAAGGGCCCGTCTCTGAGGAGGCCATCTCTGAGGATTTTTGGAGGACGTCTCTGAGGAGGCCATCCCCAATCACATCAACCCATTTTTCCCTCCAAGATTTCCCTCCAAGATTTCCCTCCAAATTTCCACTGGGTTGTCACCGTGAAGATGAGGGTTTTTTTGCTTGAGGACGTCACTGAGGAGGCCATCTCCGAGCACATCAACATTTTTCCCTCCAAGATTTCACTCCACCATTTTTTCCCTCCAAGATTTCCCTCCACCATTTTTCACTGAGAAATGTTGACAGTGTGCGTGATATGAGTTGAGGTGAAAGGCCAATGAGGACAAATGTGAGGCCAAAATTTCAAAAGTTAAAAAATTATATCCTACTCAGCATATGACTGGGACAAAGCAATATGACTGGACATATGACTGGGACAAAATTCAAAAAAGGTTGTGTTTTATAGAATATATATATATATATATATATATATATATATATATATATATATATATATATATAGGGCAATCTTCGGGTGCGAAAAATCCCGTGCGAAAGCCGTGCGAAAACTTTTTTTTTATTTTTTTGAAATTTTTTTTTTCAAAAATTCTTTTTTTGATGTTTAATCCATACAATTATATACCCCAGGGAAAATAATGGGTGAACCCGTTGGGCATTAGAGCACCCATCCACCCGTTACAAATTTAACGGTCTCAAAACGTGCGAATTTGATGAAATGGCTTGATCGAAGGCCAAATGACATTATTTCTCAACCATTATTTTTTGAGGGGGGTATAACAACATATAATGAGGGTGGAAAAAAGAATTTTTGAAAAAAAAAATTTCAAAAAAAAGATAAAAACATTTTCGCACGGTGCGAAATGTTCTCATTTGAAAATTTTCCTATATATATATATATATATATATATATATATATATATATATATATCTCTCTCTCTCTCTCTCTCTCTCTCTCTCTCTCTCTCTCTCTCTCTCTCTCTCTCTCTCTCTCTGAGAGAGAGAGAGAGAGAGAGACACAAGCCAGTGATTTGTATTACCTGGAGGCATGTAGCCAAATGTGCCTCTGGTGCTCGTCATGACCACAGATCTGCTGTCAGCAGAAAGCAGCTTGGCAATGCCAAAATCGCCCAGGTGCGCAATCATATTTTCGTCCAACAACACATTGCTCGGCTTCAAATCACAGTGCAGTACAACATTATCATGGTGATGGTGAAGGTGGTCCAGCGCTGAGGCGACGTCGACCATTGTGTTTAACCTCTGATGCAGGGACAAGGGGTGTTCGCCGGAGTGCAGGCAATTGTCAAGGCTTCCATTGGCCATGAACTGGAGGATCAGAGCCTTGAAGTCCAGATTAGAACAAGTGCTGATTATCTTAACCAGATTCCTGTGTCGAACCATTCTCAACACTTGGCATTCTGCTTCGAAGCTCCTTGACGCCCCCTGAACGTTTAGATTCAAGACCTTCACTGCAGTTATCAATCCATTGTCTAGTCTCGCCCTGTAGGTGGAGCTAAAGGATCCGCTCCCCAGTAAGTTCGCCTCTGCGTGTTTAATATCCCATATGCTTCTTTGAAATCCTTATTGAGGTTTCTTAATTCATTACTTCTCTGTATGTGCACTGTTGTACAGTGAGTCAGTTACCATGCAATGTATCCAAACATGATTAGATATTGGATTTGTCTTGGGGTAGGTTTTAGTTGTTATATCTCAAATGTGAAAACTCTGAATCATCAATGCGCCGAAGTATATCCATGCAATGTACGCTGGAGGACGCCAATTTTGTATGTAGTTTTAAATTGTCCATTAATGTCATGCCAGTGGGGAAAACGGTACTCTTATCCTTAGCCGCTTATCAGGACTCATCAAAGTTTCACGTTCTTCTATCTGTTTAAATTCTCCAAAAAGGCATGCTGATGAGCAAACTCTAGCATTTAATGGGGTTCGCTGTTTTTCTCTTCATAGGCCTGCAGTTGCTGGTGTTGCCGTTGCCAGCCTCCTCTTATGTCCAGCCAGCGGCCGCACATACGACTCACAACAACATCACCGACCTCGAGTCGCTGCTGGCCTTTAAAGACCATGTCAGCGATGATCATGGCATTCTCGCCGCCAACTGGACCACCGACGCCGCGTTCTGCGGCTGGATCGGCATCACCTGCAGCCGTGCCATCGATCTCAACAGCTTCTCCATGCAAGGCACCGTCTCTCCGCACCTCGGCAACCTCTCGTTCTTGTACACGCTCAACCTTGGCAACAACACTCTCACGGGCCCCATCCCCGAATCACTCAGCAGGTTGCCGAGGCTCAGATGGATCAGTCTCAGAACTAATCAGCTCTCCGGACCCATTCCTCGTGGCTTCTTCAACATGTCGTCGCTGCTCAGCATCTACTTGTACCAGAACAATCTCACTGGTGCTCTTCCCTCGAACGACAGCCTCATTAGGCTCCCTCGGCTTCAGTTGTTCTCTCTTGATGCAAATCGATTGACCGGCCCGATCCCATCTAGCCTTGCTCTGTGCCCAAACCTACAAACAATTGGTCTAACTCAAAACGAGTTCACCGGAGCCATACCGGTGGAGCTCAGCAACCTGCCAAAGCTGGCTCATTTGCGTCTCTCAATCAACCAGCTCACCGGAACGATACCAACCTCTCTCGGAAATCTCACAGCCCTGCAGCATCTCCATCTTAATTTCAACCACTTGGAAGGCGTGGTTCCCAATACACTGGGGAATCTACGGAATCTACAGTCGTTGCACCTGGGTAATAATCACCTCACTGGGATGATACCAGACTCTCTGTTCAATGCTTCCATGCTTCAAGAGCTCGAACTATCCTTCAACAATCTCACGGGACCGATTCCCGTCACGCTCGGGAGATTCACGCCGCGGCTCACTGTTCTGTGGATGTCAGTGAACCAGCTGACCGGAGGGCTCGATTTCCTCACATCCCTTTCCAACTGCAACAACCTGTTGTCTCTTGATGTTGGAGCAAATAAGCTAGGCGGCCTTATTCCAGATTCAGTCGGTAATCTCTCCGCGGTTCTTGGACGTTTTGACATTGATGCTAACCGTATATCGGGAAACATTCCTGAAGGATTCGGCAATTTAAGCAGCCTTTCTTATCTCAATCTGGCAGAAAATCAGCTGACTGGGACAATACCATTGTCAATCACGAGGGTGAAGACGATGGAGGTGCTATACTTGGATCACAATGGGATAGGTGGATCCATCCCTTTCGAACTTGGTCTGATGACAAGCATAAGTGACCTCCAACTTCAGATGAATGCATTCTCTGGGGCGATACCGGATTCACTGGGCAATCTCAGCGGGCTACAACACTTGTTTCTATCTCACAACAGACTGTCTTCCAGCATTCCCACGAGACTGTGGAGCCTAAGCAGCCTCATCGAATTGGGTCTGAACGACAATGCCCTAAATGGCTCCGTCCCCCCGCATATAAGGGAGTTGAAAGCTATAGGCAAAATGTCTATTTCCAGGAACCACTTCTCAGGTAACATTTCAACCTCATTTGGGGAGCTTCAAATGCTTACGTTTCTGGATCTTTCCGATAATTCGTTCCAAGGTCAGATTCCTGAATCGCTTGGTGGATTGATCAATATCGAGTATTTGAACCTGTCGCACAATTCCCTCTCCAACACCATACCCAAGTCCTTAGCCAGTCTTCGCTATATCCGAACCCTCGACCTCTCTTTCAACAAGTTGGCCGGAGAAGTTCCGAGTGGAGGAGTATTCTCAAACTCATCAACCACAATTCTGAAAGGAAATGCAGCGCTCTGTGGCGAATCTAAACTGAATCTATCCCCTTGCTCCGCAAAATCCGACACTTCCAACACTGGGAAACAACATTTGCTCGTGTATGTCCTCCCAGCCGTTGCTGCTGCCGTGATTTTATTTGCTTGCTTCTGTCTTGTACTTAGAAAGTGTACGAGGAGTAAGGCCGGGACCCCTGCTCAGGCCGATACAATATTTTCAAAGGACCATAGGCTGATAACATACCATGAGCTGGTCCGTGCTACCGATCACTTCGGCGATGCCAACTTGTTAGGTAGGGGGAGCTTTGGTGCTGTGTACAAAGCGTGCCTAGATGATGGGTTGATGGCGGCGGTGAAGATCTTGAATTTAGATGTTGAAGGGGCATCGAGGAGCTTTGAGGTAGAATGCAGTGCTCTGAGCATGCTTCGACATAGAAATCTCGTCAAAATCATAAGCACCTGCTCTAACTTGGACTTCAAGGCTCTGATCCTCCAGTTTATGTCAAACGGAAGCCTCGACGAGTGGTTGCACTCCAGGAATCCCCACTTGAGCTTGCTCCAAAGAATCGATGCAATGGTGGACGTGTCATTGGCGCTGGACTACCTTCACAATCACCACCATCAAATCGTCGTGCATTCTGATGTAAAGCCTAGCAACGTGTTATTTGACGAGAACATGACGGCATACTTGGGCGACTTCGGCATTGCCAAACTGCTACTCGAGGGGGGCAAGACCCTGGTATCGGCAAGCACCGCGGGCACCATTGGCTATATCGCTCCAGGTAACGGATGAATTCAAGATTCCGATATATGGATGAATGTTCATATTTTGCATCGGCCTATATTACTTCATGAAGTTGTGTTATATTTAGCATAGAATGTGTTTGCCTAATTGAGGTTATATTGCTGCAGAGTATGGAAGCACAGGGAATCTAACGAGGAGGAGCGATGTCTACAGTTTTGGCATCCTGATGCTAGAAACGTTCACGGGGAAAAGGCCGACTGATGCCGTGTTCGACGGGGAAACAAGCCTGTGGCAGTGGGTGAGCAGAGCGTATCCTGCGCAAGTGTTGGAAATCGTCGACTGCAAACTTTTGAGAGACGATTCTATCGAAATGCCAGAATCTGAACATCGAGCCAGCATTCACCAGTGCCTGTCATCGGTGATAGGGCTGGGATTGGCGTGTTCGCGGGACTTGCCTACCAAGAGGCTTGCGATGAAAGATGTAGTTCCAAGCTTGCAGAAGATTAGAGCGGAATACTTGTCAAAGATCCCAAGTAAATGAACAAGAACAAAGCCCATCTGCTGCCTTTTATTTTATTTTTATGTCTTTTTGCATTATTCTAGACTTTTTGATTATTAAATTTCATTTGATTTTTTGTTGTAATCATCATCAATGCAGGAAGTGTTTCTTCGTCTTGTTGGATGTATTACATATGTATCCTATGTATCTGATATGATTCTTGTTGGATGCTTTGCTATAGGATATGTAGCATTTTTGATTTAAAATGATATTG
Organism: Scilla litardierei; assembly: GCA_030789695.1. NCBI lineage: Eukaryota > Viridiplantae > Streptophyta > Magnoliopsida > Asparagales > Asparagaceae > Scilla > Scilla litardierei. The sequence goes on from CM061142.1 coordinate 191,550,686, forward strand.
TTAAGATATCTAGAGAAAAGAGTAACCATGGCAAAGTGCCATGATGTTATATTTATAATCTCATATGATATATCAAGAGTTATGGAAGCCAAAGGTCCCTATTACTCCAATAAGTGGGGAGTAATGAAGGGATAAAGTAGCACGGAGGCCAAAGGCCTCCCTCACTCACAACACTCCCTTTGGCCTCCCTCACTCACAACACCCCCCCTTGTCCATCCATTACTTTGGTCTTATCTTATAAAGCTAAGGGATGGATACTTTTGGATCCTGAATAATCGTGTTTGCCTCGTTAAAACCTTAGCTGTAGAAAACCCAGTGGGAAAAACCAACAGGTTAAGGGAAAAGAGTGCAATAAACAAGTTACTCCCCCTCTTCCGTACAAGCTTCAAGCTTGTCGGTCTTTCAGCTGTCTCATACCGATTCCTTTTACAAGTTTTACAAAAATACATCTCGGTAAAGATTTAGTAAAAAGATCAGCTAAGTTGTTGCAGGACTGGATCTGTTGAATCTTGACCTCGTTTTTCTGTAGATCGTGCGTCCAGAAGAATTTGGGAGAAATCTGTTTCGTTCTGTCGCCTTTGATGAAGCCCTTTTTGAGTTGTGCTATGTATGCAGTGTTGTCTTCAAACAAGACAGTTGGCTCAAGATCACCAGTCTTCAGGCCAGTGGCATCTAGGATATGTTGGACGACGGAGCGAAGCCAAAAACGCTTTTTGCTCGCTTCATGGATCGCAATGAGTTCAGCGTGGTTGGATGATGTTGATATGGTGGTTTGCTTTATGATCTATATGAGATAGCAGTCCCTCCATAGGTTAACACAAAACTAGTTTGTGATTTTGCTGTGCGAGGATCAGATTGGTAACCTGCATCAGCATAACCAAGTAACTGGGAGGAGGAACCTCTCTGGTAGTATAGTTACAGATCTATAGAACCCTAGAGATAGCGTAGAAGAAGCTTTACTACGTTTCAGTGACGCTTTGTAGGCGCAACACTATGTCTGGCAAGTAGATTAACTGCGAACGCTATATCGGGACGCGTACAATTTGCCAGATATAGAAGTGCTCCAATGGCACTGAGGTATGGTACATCAGGACCCAATAACTCTTTCACCTCTTCCAGCGGCTGGAAGGGGTCCTTATGAATATCCAGTGATCTTATGACCATAGGAGTACTTAAATGATGACAATGTTCCATTCTAAACTTGTTTAAAAGTTTTCTTGTATAATTTGATTGGTGTAACAGGATTCCACCTCGTAGGTGTTCAATCTGTAAGCCAAGACAATTGCCTAGGTCTTTCATTTCGAAGGTATGCTTTAGGTTTTCAGATATCTCATTGATCTCTTCGGGAGATCCTATGAGATTTAAAATCAACATAAACCGTAACGATGACAAATCATGTTCCCGTTCTTTCGATAAAGATACACGTGCAGACTTCATTGTTTTTGAATCTTTGCTGTGCAAGAAAAACACTTAGTCTGTTATACCACATCTTTCCTGATTGCTTTAGACCATATAATAATCTTTGAAGCCTTACCGAGAAGACGTCCCGAGGTATCTCTTTCATCTCTGGGGGTAAATTAAACCCATCTGGAAGTTTCATATAGATTTCTTTATCTATATCGCCATATAGATATGCAGTCACAACGTCCATGGGATGCATTTCTAGGCTTTCCAGAGATGATAGGCTAAGCAAGAATCGAAAAGTGATCGCATCCATGACCGGGGAATATGTATCTTCATAATCAATACCCGGTCTTTGTAAAAGTCCCTGTGCTACAAGGCGTGCCTTGTAGCGTACGATCACATTTTCTTCATTTCTTTTTCTCAGGTTTAATACCTACAGGTGTTTGGACTACCATTCCAAAGACGTTGTGTTTCAAGAGTGAGTCCAGCTCTACTCTTATTGCCTCGTCCCACTTTGGCCAATCATCTCTGCGTTTACATTCCGCTAGAGATCGTGGTTCGACGTCATTGTCATATTCAGTGACGTGAACGGCAATATTGTCACGACCCGCTTCCTTAAAATGGAGGCGAGGCGTGAGAAGTCCGCTCAGACTTGGAGCTGTGAGGCTCCAGTCTGTAAAGCGTCTGGAATAACCAAGTATAGGTCCTTGCAAATGCGAAGTAGAACAAAAATAATAAAAAATAAAAGAGACAGATAAAATTATTTCAATCTCAGAATGTCCACAATAAATTCCAACATCACAGAAAAGCCACCAGGCTAAAAAGAGAGTCTAAAGGCCCAAGCATGGCCAAAAGAAATAATCAACGCATAGAAAGAAATGAGCTACGCACCGACAACCTAACAACAGACTAAGCAGAAAGTAACACCAAAAGAAGTCTCTACGACTGGACGCCGGTGTCCTCGTACTCCACGTCAACGGTGGACCCAGGCTCAAAGTCAACAAACACCTCGTCCTCAGCAACGGACTCTGGCTCGACAACTAACATGCGACACCCAAAAGAGACGAGGGCGCATGTCAGCAAAGTCTACAAAGACTTTGTGCAAGGAAACTAAAAGGAAAGTAAAACAACCTAGCAGTTCTAAAAATGTGCGATGACATGGCATTTTAAAGTATGGATGCAACAATTAAATAGATGCGACAAGTATGACATGGCAGCAAGTTTAACAAGGCATAAGTACATCATGGCATGGGTAGCAAAGCTACTAAACAATCCAAGGGATTTTACAAGTCAAGTAAACGCGTCGTCCACAGTGATTACGCCTTTTGGCTGGAGTGGCTGTACAGGCCAACTCCTAAGCTCAAGTGATCGCTTATCCCTACCCCTCCACGTGTATCGGGCATTGGCTTTTGACCAACACATGTAGCCCGCTTCTGGATCACGAGCCAGGAAGTGTATTTGGCATAGGGTTGTGCCTGCAATGCAGGTGCCTAGCCTCGACAAGGAAGTACGTAGTGTGTGCTACGAATGCAACACTCAAGCATGGATGACATGGCATGTCAAGTTATAATTTAAGTGCGTACAGATAAGGAATTTAAACGTGACATGCATGGCAGTGCACAAGTAAAAAGTATACAGTTATGAAAATTAAACGTGACAGGCAGCAAGGCATGAATGACATGGCAGGGTGACAGATCTAGCTTCGTTGTCAAGCTAGATCTTAAAATTACGTCTAGGCGATTATCATTTCGTCGCCTAGTCTCTTTTACGCCTAAAACAAGAAATGGCCTAAAGCACGGCCTAAACAAAGAACTGGCAAGTTTCACTTGCCTGCAATCAATCGTTCTGAATACACAGTCCAAACAGTCCAGTCTACCTATGTGCTCAGATCCACCAGCCTACAGTCCCAAATTAAATTATCTTTATTAGTGAATTATCAGACAACTAAAATACCGATTTTTATCTTGTTTAACATGGATGGGATGGGGGTCCTAAGTGTTCAGAATTTACCCTTACACGATGCGAGATCTACACTAGTGTCGGGTAGCGACGCCAGGGGTTGGAATAATAGAAAACACTCTACGTCCAGATTCCAAATAAGATTCCACATTCGCCCATTCTCGGGCAGCGACCAAATCAGCGAACAAGATTCCAAACAGCAAGTAATAGGTCGGTAGGCGTTTTCACGGCTCCCGGGAAGCCGTAACAACGAATCGAGACGAACGGTTCGACATACACGAAGTCTACGACGTTGAGCATCGTAGGGGATGCTCGTGACGTCGGAAAACACCCCTTAGGAGAAGTAAAGGGCTGTCGGAAGACCCCAACAGCGAGAGAGTACGGTGAGAACTCAGCGACGCGTCGATACGTCGATATACACGCAAAACAGCGAGTACCCTTGCTGTTTCAGACTTTGACGGCCTGAGGGCTGATGTCAACGGCGCAGGGGGGACCAGGGGGTCGACGGTGGAGGGGAGAAGCCGCGGCGGCGGCGGCAGTCACGGCGGTGGCCGCTGCAACTGCTGCTACGAGCTGCTGCCGCTGCTGCAGATTGCGAGGTCAGCTGCGGCCTTTTACGGCGGGATCAGGGGCCCACAACGGCTCTAAGGAGAGGAGGAAGGTCGGGGACCGGCTGTAGATGGTGTTGCGCAAGGTTGCGGCTCCTGGAGTTGAGGTTGCGTGAACAAAAGGTGAAGGTGGCGGCTACGTGTTTGGTTGGGAGAGAAAACAATAACCTACGGCTGTGAAATAGAGAGAGGGCTGATCACGTGGGAGGCTAGAGCTAGGTCAGAGTTAGGGTTGTTTTATTAAAGGATTTGTTTGATGGAGAATTGTTTAAAAGTTATTATTAACAATTATCAAAAGCAAAAAAGTTACACCCACTCTCTCTCACACGGGTGCGGCTAGGGTAGAGAAAAATGGCTTGGTCAACAAAGTTTTGGGTGTATAATATTATTAATAATAATATAGGGGGATAGTTGCCAAGTGATACTTAGGGTTAAACCAATGATTAAGCTGGGGAAAAAAAGTGAAAGTGGGTCAAACGGAGCCCAAAAATTATGAAATAAATACTGGGGCGACCGGGTCGACGTGAGAAACAGAACTAAGAAGACGGATCACGAGTTGGGCGACAAGAAACGGAACTAAAAATAGAAAGGTCCCAAGACGAAAGTGAAAGTCGCGACGTCTCATCAAGTAAGGTCAAATCGTGGGAGAACGACCCGTGAAATGATGTTCCAAATTAGTTCCACAATTTAATACTCTTCGAGAGGGTCACAACGGCATATCACACTATAGGGTTCGGATACAGACAAAGTCTAAAATAAATACGTGCACGAATAAGACTACGTGCACGACAAAGCATACAAAGGATACGGGGTCCAAAGGCGACAGTAATTCCAAGTTGGGCACACATCGGGGGTTGACTTGCTAAAGGTGCAACCAAGGTGCTACGGCCCTATCGACATCAACGACACGACTCACATACAAAGCAACAAAACCAATCAGGTACCCGAAATTGCTATACGCACAGCCGTAAAACGAATAGTGAGTACATGCCGTGACATCCTACCCACCTTAGAATAAAGTCCATCCTCGGACTTTCTATCTATACATATAACTCTAGCCAGACTAGTAGCTATCCCAATCACATCACACTATAATTCAACCAGGTATAGTCATTACAAGTGCTTATATATGCACTAGGTAGTCAAACAATAATCCTACTAACATGTATATATTCACGCATATTACACACTTACACCCATCTTAGCCAGTCAAATTCAACACATATTTCCATCATTCATATAGTCACGTACATCCATATATATTATTAAACACTTATTACATACCATGGTGCACATACTCACAACCAATTAAATAGTTCACACCAGCAAATACCAGCGTAATACTCCACGTTTAGATAAATACCTATGAATAAAATAATAAGGTTACACTACTCCCTATATCTCCTAGTGTACATCCAATGCCAACATATCAACACAAGTAACTACACCGCTCAATATTAAATCATGTTATTATATCTAAGATACATTTACCACTACTATAATTCCACAATTATATAGTCATTCAAATGCATGCAATTATTTCACCATATATTCACATTACATACGGTCCTATAACTATATTCACGACACGCCACACATACCATAGTCACCAATATTCCTATAACTAAGCACATACCTACCCGTGCATGGTGCACACCCACACATGCTAACATTTCATTTATATATACCAATCATACACTATATACTCAGCACATCTACACACCTAGTTTAGCTAGCACACATACGTTCACACAGGTAAGTCCTTAGTAAATAACTATACCACAAGACCAACGCCTATAACTATATACTGGTATAGCGACCCACAATCATGTGCGTAACACAACCAGGTACAAACAATCCTATCACTATACATACATCATCCATCTCTATATTCATGGTACTACACGCAAACCACAGACATATGTAACAATATACTTAGAGTATACCCACTCAAGCTTGAGTGAGACTCAAAACACATAACAGAATACTCTATATACGTAACACAGTATATATACCTATATCAATTCCACTCCAATGTATACTACCAACATAACCATATACATACCATAATGTTAATCATACTTACTATTTAGTCAAGTAACGCCCACATAGTTCAATCACTCTATATACCATAATAATATTACAGATATCAGCACACGTATAATTATAATACCCTCCCTAATACACGCATTCACCGTATAGTCACACACATGTAACACATATATTCACACCATATCCTTCTACCTATAATTAATACACCAACACATCTACTTCATACATAGTTAAGATATGCAATAATCGTGTATACCTTATGGTAGACACGCACACAACATCCCGTAAAAGTAAGCAATACCAATCAAAATTATAATCCTACTACCATACGTATATCACATATATACTCATGCAGCAAATACATAACTACTTACGTCTACGCACAATACATATCTACGTACGAGCACATACTCACACGTACTAACATATAGGTCATATAATAGGCCTACTCACTTAACTATAAGTACACCTATTATCAGTACACCTAACATTCACCTGACTTATTATTATTATTATTATTATTATTATTATTATATATATATATATACACACACACACATATACATATCACGCATTCACAAGTATCTTCGAACCACATACTCAACTAACAAATATTCTAACACAAATTCCTAAGTGATATAGCTATCCGCACATATATAATAAACCACCATATATACAACTTCACACTTATATCACGAATAACACTGATTATACATACATAATACAAGAGTCAAATATTAATATCCTAAGGGTAGCACGCTATACGGGTCCACACACTCCACCTATATGCATGCACCTCCACGACATAACAACTTATACTAATGGGCCCACCAAGTTATACTATGGTTGACACTGGCAACGACAAGCACTAATGGCTAAACAATAGGAAAGAAACCGAAGCCAAAGCGTGACGAAGGAAAGATCGGAAAGTACGAGTTCAGACAGGACGAAGATAATGAGACAGCTTGGTTAGGTGAATCAGGGGTATAATTGTGAATGTTTAGGTGGGAAAAAGAAAGATGTAATGATACTCTTATAGGATACAAGAAGATAGTGTGTAAAAGATATAAGTTAAAATACGAAGAGTACAAAATCAGTCGATAAAATGAGTTGTTCTAAATAAGTTTGAGTCGTATATACATAATAAAAAGAATGGTTTATTAGCTCATTGAAAAATTATTATAAGGAAGAAGTAAAACATTCACACGAACATTAAGGACATAGGTTAGAGAATATTATACGGCAGAAATTTAATAATTTCGGCAAAAGTTTCAAAATTCAAAGAATGAAATCAGATCGACCATAGTGTAGAGAATTTAAGCACATGCTAAATGTTTTCCAAGTCTTAAAACTGGAGAGAAATTTCAAATAAATAATATTGAAAATACTTTTAGAGAAACCCGGATTTGCCAAACGAACTGATTTACACAAAAATCTTAAAGTACGAGTACTGAGAACCTAGAATTGATATATATAAAAATAATTGAAGTTCTATTTATCTTGGAAAAATATTTTAAAGTATGTATGTTAAGCGGTTAAAATGAATCTCATAGTTTAGACAAGATGGTATATCGAATTCTAAAAAATAGTAATAGGTTTTAAAACCGAAATGCGAAAGTATATATCAGAAAATAGTTACGAGATAGTAATTAAACCTACAAAAAATAGACTTCAAAATCTACGAAGGAAAATTTTTACTCAATCGTAAAGTGAGGAATTTAAATATATAAAAAGAGGGTTTAAAAGCAAAATTTATACTGAGCAAAACTTTTAATCAAGGAAAACCGAAATCAACTTTGAAAGAATCAAGCTTTGCAATGGAGGACATTCGAAAGATCAACGATTATCATAATGTGGTGATTCATGTGAATCGAGGCAAGGAATGGGGTAGTATGATGAATGCGCCTAAATTACGATTCAAGAAAACTACGATGGAATTCTACGGTCAGTAACATAGAAGTGTAGTGATCAGGAAAATGATAGAATCAGGGGGTTCTAATTATCGGGTTGACTAAATGTCAAGAGAAACTTAACACTAAGGCTATCTAATGAGCTAGAATATATTAGAGACCTCAGGGAAAGGTCCTAAGAGAATCAAGATCATGTTCTGTTGGGCCCGAAATCGATGAACCCAAGCGAACGACTAGAGGAATTCTAGAAGTCTATCATGGTCAGAGCTAGGCAGGAACCACTAAGGTAACTCCTAAGATGACTATATCAATTTCTAGCATGGAGTCTAGCTAACAATCAGGGACCTCTACTTAGTCAGCACAGACGTCTAACTAAGTCTTACTAAAGTCCCGATCTAATGGATTCCCTACTAAGCTGAGACAGATGTTCGGGCATCACGTCTACCAGCCACCAAAGACATAGGAAACGATAAAAATTTTGACTCAGGGCTTATGATTTGGATGTTTTAATTTATTTAATGGACGTTCTATTTTTATTATCGTTGTTCCGATGATTCACAGTTGCAGTGGACCTGCATGGGCCACCAATAAAACCTGTCACGACCCACTTCCCTAAAATGGAGGCGAGGCGTGAGAAGTCCGCTCAGACTTGGAGCTGTGAGGCTCCAGTCTGTAAAGCGTCTGGAATAACCAAGTATAGGTCCTTGCAAATCGAAGCAGAACAAAAATAATAATAAAGAAAAGAGACAGATAAAATTATTTCAATCTCAGAATGTCCACAATAAATTCCAACATCACAGAAAAGCCACCAGGCTAAAAAGAAGAGTCTAAAGGCCCAAGCATGGCCAAAAGAAATAATCAACGCATAGAAAGAAATGAGCTACGCACCGACAACCTAACAACAGACTAAGCAGAAAGTAACACCAAAAGAAGTCTCTACGACTGGACGCCGGTGTCCTCGTACTCCACGTCAACGGTGGACCCAGGCTCAAAGTCAGCAAACACCTCGTCCTCAGCAACGGACTCTGGATCGGCAACTAACATGCGAAACCCAAAAGAGACGAGGACGCATGTCAACAAAGTCTACAAAGACTTTGTGCAAGGAAACTAAAAGGAAAGTAAAACAACCTAGCAGTTCTAAAAATGTGCGATGACATATCATTTTAAAGTATGGATGCAACAATTAAATAGATGCGACAAGTATGACATGGCAGCAAGTTTAACAAGGCACAAGTACATCATGGCATGGGTAGCAAAGCTACTAAACAATCACATGGAATTTACAAGTCAAGTAAACACGTCGTACACAGAGATTACGCCTTTTGGCTAGAGTGGCTGTACGGGCCAACTCCTAAGGTCAAGTGATCGCTTATCCCTACCCCTCCACGTGTATCGGGCATTGGCTTTTGACCAACACATGTAGCATGCTTCTGGATCACGAGCTAGGAAGTGTATTTGGCACAGGGTTGTGCCTGCAACGCAGGTGCCTAGCCTCGACAAGGAAGTATGTAGCGTGAGCTACGAATGCAACACTCAAGCATGGATGACATGGCATTGCAAGTTATAATTTAAGTGCATACAGATAAGAAATTTAAACGTGACAGGCATGGCAGTGCACAAGTAAAGAGCATACAGTTATGAAAATTAAACGTGGCAGGCAGCAAGGCATGAATGACATAGCAGGGTGACAGATCTAGCTTCGTTGTCAAGCTAGATCTTAAAATTACGTCTAGGCGAGTATCATTTCGTCGCCTAGTCTCTTTTACACCTAAAATAAGAAATGGCCTAAAGCACGGCCTAAAAAAAGAACTGGCAAGTTTCACTTGTCTGCAATCAATCGTTCTGAATACACCGTCCAAACATTCCAGTCTACCTATGTGCTCAGATTCACCAGCCTACAGTCCCAAATTAAATTATCTTTATTAGTGAATTATCAGACAACTAAAATACCGATTTTTATCTTGTTTAACATGGATGGGTTGGGGGTCCTAAGTGTTCAGAATTTACCTTTACATGACACGAGAGCTACACTGGTGTCGGGTAGCCACGCCAGGGGTTGGAATAATAGAAAACGACCCACATCCAGATTCCAAATAAGATTCCATGCTCGCCAATTCTCGGACAGAGACCAAATCAGCAAACAAGATTCCAAACAGCGAGTAATAGGTCGGTAGGCGTTTTCACGGCTCACGGGAACCCGTAACAATGAACCGAGACGAACGGTTCGACGTACACGAAGTCTACGACGTTGAGCATCGTAGGGGATTCTCGTGACGTCGAAAAACACCCCTAGGAGAAGTAAGGGGCTGTCGAAAGACCCCAACAGTGAGAGGGTACTGTGAGAACTCAGCGACGCGTCGATACGTCGATATACACGCAACACAGCGAGTACCCTCGTTGTTTCAGACTTCGACGGCCTGAGGGCTGATGTCAACGGCACAGGGGGGAACAGGGGGTCGATGGCGGAGGGGAGAAGCCACGGCGGTGGTGGCAGCGGTGGCGGTGGCCGCTGTAACTGCTGCTGTGAGCTGCTGCCGCTGCTGCGGATTGTGAGGGCAGCTGTGGCCTTTTGCGGCGGGATCAGGGGCCCACGACGGTGCTAAGCGGAGGAGGAAGGTCGGGGAGCAGCTGTAGATGGTGTTGCGCAAGTCTGCGTCTCCTGGAGTTGACGTTGCATGAACAAAAGGTGAGGGCGGCGGCTACGTGTTTGGTTGGGAGAGAAAACAATAACCTAGGGCTGTGAAATAGAGAGAGGGCTGATCACGTGGGAGGCTAGAGCTAGGTCAGAGTTAGGGTTGTTTTATTAAAGGATTTGTTTGATGGAGAATTGTTTAAAAGTTATTATTAACAATTATCAAAAGCAAAAAGTTACACCCACTCTCTCTTACACGGATGCGGCTAGGGTAGAGAAAAATGGCTGGGTCAACAAAGTGTTGGGTGTATAATATTATTATTAATAATATAGGGGGATAGATGCCAAGTGATACTTCGGGTTAAACCAATGATTAAGCTGGGGAAAGAAAAGTGAAAGTGGGTCAAACGGAGCCCAAAAATTATGAAATAAATACTGGGGCGACCGTGTCGACGAGAGAAACAGAACTAAGAAGACAGATCACGAGTTGGGCGACAAGAAACGAAACTAAAAATAGAAAGGTCTCAAGACGAAAGTGAAAGTCGCGACGTCTCATCAAGTAAGGTCAAATCGCGGGAGAACGACCCGTGAAATGATGTTACAAATTAGTTCCACAATTTAATACTCTTCGAGAGGGTCACAACGGCATATCACACTATAGGGTTCGGATACAGACAAAGTCTAAAATAAATACGTGCACGAACAAGACTACGTGCACGACAAAGCGTACAAAGGATACGGGGTCCAAAGGCGACAGTAATTCCAAGTTGGACACACATCGGGGGTTGGCTTGCTAAAGGTGCAACCAAGGTGATACGGCCCTATCGACATCAATGACACGACTTACATACAAAGCAACAAAACCAATCAGGTACCCGAAATTGCTATACGCACAGCCATAAAATGAATAGTGAGTACAGGCCGTGACAAATATCGAACGTAAAATCATCGACGACGACTGTGCTATTTCTGTCCAGTACATCTCTAGTACGTACGTAATTTAATGATGTTTCTCCTATCGCTTCCTCTGCAGGGGAAATTAGGAGAGGAGAGGTTGTTGGTCTGAGCTCAACATCCTGTGGAGGGATCATCTTATTATTACCAGGAGTCTTTCTCTTTTGAGGAACTTTATCTTTTGAACCTGACGGGCGTCCTCTTTTCAATTGAGGTACAGCCAATTCTGCTGTCGGTGGATTGCATCCATCTTTGGGGGAAGTCAAGCCTAGCGGGCGTGTTGGCAGCAGGGACGTGTGAATGAACAATCTTCTGGTTGTCCGTAAATTTGTCCGGTAGAAGGTGTACTGTGTTCTGAATGTGAAGGATCTTTAGGATTTCATCTTCTCAAAGATTAGTACGCGGATCATAAAGAGATCGTGGTTCGACGTCATCTTCATATTCAGCGACGTGAACGGCAATAGCGAACGCAAAATCACGTCGTATTCAACGACGTCATCGTCATATTCAACCATGATCTCATCTTCACATAGATTGTGTCCTCCCCTCTCCACTTGTCTACGTAAAACAGCCAGAGCGGCCTGTGCATGGAGGATCCACCGTCCGATTATAGAGGCGGCGGCTCAGAGAGCCCCCCTGTCGGGGGAGGGGGTCGGAGGACAGAGCCCCCCCAGCTGGGGTGGGGCGTCGGACGTCAAAAAGAGCCCCCCCGTCAGGAGGGGGCGTCGAACAGAGCCCCCCCGCCCCCCGGCGGGGGAGGGGGGGCTGAGGACAGAGCCCCCCCCCCCCGTCGGGGGGTGGGGGCGTCAAGGCGACAGAGGCCCCCTTGACCGGGGGGGATCGACAGAGCACCCCCCCGTCTGGGGGCGGCCGACGATAGAGGCCCCCCTGATCGGGGGGCGACAGTGGCCCCCCCGACGGGGGGGGGGGGGGGGGGACAGAGGTCCCCCCCGTCGGGGGGGATCGACAGAGCCCCCATCGTCCGGGATGGGGGGACACATAGCCCCCCCTTCAGGGGGAGCTGAAGGGGTTTTTTTTTGCCTTTTAGTGAGTATTAATAAGAAATATTGCAGATTGAAACATGCCCAAAGAAAAGGCTGCTGTAAAATCATAGCAGAATATTTGTTTGTAATTATCTATGGGATCAATAGGTTTTACCTCTAGATCAAAGATCTAGGGACGATCGTAATAAGAAAAATCCGTAGATCGAAATCTCGCTCCCGATACGCTAAAAAAATCACCGCAACGGTTTACCGCAAGCCGGATCGCCACAACAAATAGATTCCTTAGCGCGTAGGGGGTTAAATTTGAGGTGATACGGGAGAAAAAAAAGCTCAAAGAATTGAGAGTGGATGTGTTGATAACGTGTTAAGATATCTAAAGAAAAGAGTAACCATGTCAAAGTGCCATGGTGTTATATTTATAATCTCATATGGTATATCAAGAGTCATGGAAGCCAAAGGTCCCCATTACTCCAATAAGTGGAGAGTAATAGAGGGATAAAGTAGTGGGGAGGCCAAAGGCCTCACTCACTCACAACAGATATGAGGTTGTTTGGACCCATTTTGTGAACAGATTTTTGCTTTTAAGGGCTAAGTTTTACCTCGCTAAGCGACAATAAATTAACTTTCTAATAAAGGAAAGGTTTTTGTTATACGAACAAACTTATTTTCTGAAACATTACGATACTTCTTGCACTGTATCTTACATGTAAAGTACCCATGACATAATTTGTATGGAAGAAACAGTAAGATTGACTTTTAGATTTGATGACCGGAAGAGGATGGGCCATCTCTAGGACTAGGGATGCATGCAAAAGACGAACAATAGAGGCTAGGGTGCATGGTTTTCTACCTAAAACCATTTGATGCTCAAGTCAGATGTATTGCTTGATGTGGCTAAGGAATTTTAGGGTAGATTGTACGTGGTTTAAGTTAGCTACCCCTTTCTCGTAACTCTAGCTTGATGAACACGTAGGATTAAGAGTATTCTTGGTGGTATAATTCCCATACATATAGGATCTATTTTTGGAATACTGTTGTATGCATAGAACTCTAGCAGCATAATCTCATGCTCCTTTAATGACATTAAACTCTACGTTATTAGGTGGACTTAGGTCCTAGTCTATTCATGGTTGTTGTTAGGTGGGCTTTTTACTGGTCATATTTTTAAGGCATAACAGTTGCACCATGCTCTTGAGTTTAGTCCACCAAGCATCCAATTTCCTCACTGCTATAGCGTAGATCTTACAGCTAGAGTGTAGCATCCAATTTCCACACTGCTATTTTGGGTGAAGTTATTGGATAAGATGTGGGCGACCATCTTAAAAGTAATCCTGAATGTCGTGGGGATTGGTATTGGCATGCTGTCTAGTACTGAGATTCAACACGCAGTTAATAATCAATTAAACCGAATGATAAGCACAAGCCAATTAATGACACACAAGACTTGGTAACGCAGTTCGGTGCACACACCTATATCTGCGGGGCCATGCCCAGAAAATCAGATTACTCTACTAAAAATATCAATAAATACAAACACTAATATCACGTTTCTATTAGGAGGAACAACATCCTCCTCAATACAAACCGTGGTGGGTGGTCTCTACCAATCCATGGAGTAATCTATGCAAGCTCCCCCTTGCCAAACTGACTAGAATCAACTCACTTGATCCCCTACGTGCGTAGCCGTCAGCCTCCTCCAGGAGTTCTTCAAAACTTTTCACCAAAGTTGTTATCCTAGCCGTCAAAGCCACACACCATAATATACTTCGCTCCTCCTTAATCGCACGGTCGAAAGGGAAGGACGATCAATGATATGTTGTGCAGAACGGCAGCCCGCAATTACCAGAACCAATTCGGGTAGGTGGTTTCGCATATCTTCAAGGATCAGATAGACAATATATTGCATGCAAGATTCTCTCCAACCGATTCTTATATAGTTCCGAGAGATTGCATCTTCCAAAAACGTCTTCAACAATATTCAATCAACAGAATATACCAAAAGATGTTAAAGATACTAAACTGAGATCTGGAGTTTCTATTTACAATGATCCCAAAACTCTTCATTTATTTTCAGCTTCCCGACACATCGTGTTGAACGTTATGTTGTAACATAATGTTCTTCTAACATGGCCTATAGATGGAGTCACTCTTCTCCAAGATAGTTAAGACCAACCATAAACACATCTTGGTGCCACTAATGACAACACAGTTATGAACGAATGACATAATAAACTCCCCTTTTAGTATTTAGTGGCACAATATAAAAATACCACACAAGAGACAGAAGAATGACGAAAATCAGATGATTGTTGATCAGAGATGTTGGAGCCCCCATATAGAAAAGACAATGTACCCACCAACATACAGTCATCCAATCAACAAAACCAGCCAGCAGCAAAGATACTACCCCCATCAAGCATATAAGAACATTCTCCCCACTAAATATAATATTTCCCCCACTTTGGGCCACTAAAAAACATGCCTCATTTGGTCCCACTTCCAGAAGCAACATTCAAAAATTCTGAAGAAACATGAGCGAGCTTGGACTTCCGCTGAGATAGTCTGTCCTTAAGCATGATTTTATGAGCTTCAAGCAAAACCTTTTGACTTTGAAGAACCAGCAGCTGATCTTCTACATTCTGCAGAGCCTTTTCAAACACTTGGATGTCCTCCATGAGAAGAGACTGAGAGTCCTCAGGGCAATAATGATCAGGGGTAACATGAACAGACGAAGGCTGCCTGACATCAGTGGCAGATCCACCACCAAGAGAAGGTGGAGATGAAGGAGCAATCCCAGATCCAGGAGAGGGCATTATAGAGATATCATCCGGTTTGCCCACAACAAACTTAACTGTGTAGTAGATGCCATCACATGGGACAAATATTTCAAAAGCTGATGGGGAAACTCTCTGGGCAAGGAGCATCACTGTGATGAGGCAAGCATGGGGCAGAGATGAGGAAGGTCCAAATGATTCAGACAGAGATAGAATGGAGTCAAAAATAATTCTTCCTAGATTTACGGGCTGCTTAGTACCAGCAGAGTTTAGAAGTTTGCACATTTCCTTTGTGGCCACAGAGACATTCGAGGTTGGGAGCCAATTTCTGGTGGCAATCCTGTACACCAAAAATACTTTGCAGATAGGGATGAGGAGGCGACTGACGAGGACTTGGGCCAACAATTCAGCTTTCCAGCTGTGACAACCTTTACAAAGGTGTCATAATCATCTCCTATAGAATCTCAAAAGGCAGGCAAAGATTGAGGGCAGGACCACTTCAATAGATTGTTCAATACAGAGGGAGAAAACGAAATAACCTTTCCTCTAACATATGCACAAAACTCCCATCGAGATGAAGCATCACCAGAGGTCTTTGATAAGTTGCAGTAGAATTCTCTTACCAAGACAGGATTATAGGATTTAAAACAAGTGGAAGCATGGAATAGATTTAGGTATTTCAGGATGGAAACAAACTGAGTCTTGGCAAATGTGGAGACAATCAAGGATTTCTTCGAAAGAATAGGCCTCTCAGAATAGATAGCCCATCTCTTTTTGCAGGATATATCAAAAAACATCTTGGACATAGCATCAGAAGTAGTAAAGGGAGGAGAAGAGAGAGAACCTGAAGTAACAGAACCTTTGGTTCTTTTTGAGGGAGACTGAGTGGCATTGCTAGTGGGAGCATCACGCTTTCTAGATCCAGTCCTGACCTTACGAGCATGTGGGGGAATTAGGTCAACTACAGGAGTACCAGACAGAGGTACAGAGCCAGCTTCTTCTTGCACAGCTGGCTTGCATCTTGCATCTGATGTTGCAACATTTTGTGTAACATCACTAGGAATGACAGCTTCTTGTGGTGCACATGAACCATCAGCAGAACCAACTTCAGCAGGAGCCTCACCTAAGCTAGGATCAATAGCAGGGTTCATAAGTGGCATAGCTTCAGCACCCACTTCTGGTAGTGAAGCAACATCAGACATATCAACAGTATCCTGAACCAAAACTTCTACAGGAGCTTGAGACATATGAGTCTTAGAGGGGACTTAAGACTCTGCCATCACAGATGAATCATTCATATAAGGACCGTCTTCATCCATGGGGGTTCCCTCTTCAATACTGACATCTTGAGCGCCAACATTGTTACCAATATCAATAATGTGACCTTCATCAATCTCAGGATCAGTCTAGGCAACAACCTTCTCAGCATCAACATTCATAGGACCTAAATCCACCTCAGGCTCAACGTTAGCATCAACATTCTCATCAGGGATAGTTGTTTCTAAATCAGAGATTTCCAAAATCTCAATTTCGGTTATTTTAATATATGACTTCCTTCTTCGACACACAGTAAAAATGATCTTCTCATCTTCTAGAACCTCCACACTCATCAAATTGCCTTTTAACCTGTCCAATCTGAAAGGACCAAGTCTAACCCCAGAAAAATCCAACCAAGAAAGATCCAATTTACGCCCAGTCCTACGTAGATGCCAGAACTAGTCCTGAACAGTGACTGGTGGAGGAAACTTCTCATCTTCTTCAGAATCTGACAATGAGGGTTTGACAGGATGGAGAGGAATATCAAGAATTATGGAAAAATGCACTACCTCCCAATTCGGTGTAACTGGATCATGCATGTCTTGGGATGACATCTGATACGAAGAACGAGGAGAATTACCGAAGGACGAGACACGAGCAGACCGAGGAGCCATTCCCTTTCGCTTGGCCTGTGGAGAAGAGGATGAAGGTGTACCTCTTTTTGATGAGGAAGATCGACAGGAAGAGCGCCGAGGGGTCTGAGATGATTTCTCCTTTTGATCGCACTCCATTTCAGAGGATGAGAGAGGATTTCACACGGAAGAATCAAGAAACCCTAGAAGAGCACACATCGAAGCTTTGGAAATATTTGAGAGAGGAAAGAGCGCCGTGAGAGGAACACGAATTTGGGAAACAAATAAATAGGACAGATAATTAAATCCAGCCTAACCAACTAAAACCAGCCCCCCTTATGTTGCAACAAGATGTGCAACATTATGTACAACATAATATGCAACATTAGACACGACACAACGCAAGAGCCTGTTGCAATTCTTCAAATCTGCTAGAATCTAGGGGTTTCGTGAAGATGTCAGCTAATTGGCTAGAAGTTGCAACATATTCCATGGCTAGTAATTTCTTCTCAACCAACTGATGAAATGGTGTCGGACGTCTATATGTTTGGTTCTGGAGTGTTGAACATGATTCTTGGAGATGTTGATAGCACTCTGGTTGTCACATAAGATAGTCAGTACACCCTGGTCAGTACACCCTGCTCCACCCCATAATCTGTTAGCATTTGCTTCATCCATAAGAGTTGAGTACAACAATTCCCTGCTGCAATATATTCAGCCTCTGCCGTAGATAGAGAGATGAAACTCTGCTTCTTGCTGTATGAGGAGACAAGGTTGTTTCCCACATAAAAACAGCATCATGTAGTACTCTTCCTATCATCTGCATTTCCTGCCCAATCAGCATCACTGTAGCCCGAAAGTAAGGTGTTTGTGTCCTTGGTATACCATATACCGTAATCCGCAGTCCCACTGACATACCTGATAATTCTTTTGACTGCCGTGACATGAGACTCTTTAGGACAAGCTTGATAACGAGCACATACACCTACGCTGAAACTGATATCTGGCCTGCTAGCTGTCAGATATAGCAAACTCCATATCATACTCCTATGCAACTTGACTTCCACCGATTTTCCGTCATCATCCTTGGAGAGCTTGTCACTTGTTGACATAGGAGTGCGGACTTGACGAGCATTTTACAGTCCGAATCTCTTTACCAAATTTTTAGCATACTTTCTTTGTGAAATGAATAAACCATCATTAGATTTTTTTACCCGAAGCCCAATAAACATACTCATTTCTCTAACCATGCTCATCTCAAACTCCTTCTGCATGACGACAATGAATTCACGAACTAGTTGTTGCGAGGTGGAACCGAAAACTATGTCATCTACATAGATCTGAGCAATAATTACGGCCGACCTGGTTCTCTGAACAAACAATGTCTTTTCTACTCCCCCTCGTTCATAACCTTTCTGAAGTAGATATTTAGTTAGTCTCTCGTACTAGGCCCTTGGGGCTTGCTTCAACCCATAGAGAGCCTTCTTCAGCTTGTAGACATGATTAGGGAGAAATGGATCTTCAAATCCTTTAGATTGTTCGACATACACTTCTTCATTCAATATCCCATTCAGGAAAGCACTCTTTACGTCCATCTGATGAAGCTTAAAGTTGAAACTGCAGGCAACGGCCAGTAGGAGCCTGATGGATTCCAGACGAGCTACAGGGGCAAATATCTCATCATAATCAATCCCTTCAACCTGAATGTAGCCTTGAGCCACCAGACGAGCTTTGTTGCGATTGATGATACGTTTCTCATCGGTCTTATTCTTGAATATCCATTTCGCTCCAATAACATTTATCCCCATTGGTCTTTCAACTAGTATCCAGACATCATTTCACTGAAACTGAATCAGCTCTTCTTGCATAGCGGTCACCCAGAACTTATCTAGAATAGCTTCTTTCACATTTTTAGGTTCAATAACAGAGATGAAACAGGCATACCCGACAAGATCACGGTAGTTGACTCGGCTTGCACCTCTTGTCCGGCGGCCGTCATGAACATCACCAATGACCAACTCTGGTGGATGATTCCGTATAACCTTAGTGATTCCTTCAGTGGGATGAGCTTCTTCTGCCTCATCCCGTGGTTTCTCAACAGATGTTGCATCATGTGTTGCAACATTTTGTTCAACATTACCTTGAGTTGTATCAACTGTTGCAATATTGGGTTCAACATAATCTTCCTCATCCGTGCAGTCTTCCTGAGAAGCCATTCCTTCACTTATGGCTGCCTCTCCCTGATCAAAATCATCTACCTCTACATTGATTGACTCCATCATGATGTTGGTACATTGGTTTAACACCCTGAAAGCACGGCTTGTTGTGGAATATCCAAGAAATATCCCTTTGTCACTCTTAGCATCAAACTTCCCCCTTGGAGTACGGTCTTGTAGGATATAGCATTTTCTTCCGAAAATATGAAATTAAGATGCATCAGGTTTCCTACATTTCCAGATCTCATATGGAGTTTTCTTAGTTCTAGGGCGGAGATAAACTCTATTTATAGTGTAGCATGCAGTGTTAAAGCTTCAGCCCACCACTTAACACTGACCTCCTTGGCATTCAGCATCACACATGCCATTTCTTGAAGGGTGCGTTTTTTCCTTTAAACCACTCCATTTTGTTGGGGAGTCTTAGGAGCCGAAAATTCATCCGCAATACCTTGAGCTTCACTAAAGTCAGAAAAAAATGGTTCCCAAACTCCTTACCATGGTCACTCCGAATCCTGACATTCTTGCCAATGTTATCTCCTTTCTCAATTTGAAGACGAGTACATAGTTTATTGAAAGTGTAAGGACCCTGGCTATGGGAAAAACACTAGAAGGGGGGTTGAATAGTGTTTATGCAATTTAAAAGGATAGTTACACCAATTTAAATGCAATCAAACTAAATAGTACGGAATTAAAATTAAACCCAAATAGAAACAAATGCAAACGCAAGGATGTTTCAAGGGTTCGGATTACCCAAGTCACTTCTGAACTTGTTCCCGGTAA
This sequence comes from Scilla litardierei, assembly GCA_030789695.1. Lineage (NCBI taxonomy): Eukaryota > Viridiplantae > Streptophyta > Magnoliopsida > Asparagales > Asparagaceae > Scilla > Scilla litardierei. Next base: position 191,570,868 of record CM061142.1, read on the forward strand.
TCCTACGTCCCTTCCACCAGGATACCTCCGGATACTCAAGTTAGAACCCTAACTTGAGGTTTCCTTAAAACCCACTTGTAGCAACCCTACAAGTGAAATCGAAATACAATCGATTGACCTTGACTCCCACAACTTGGGAGCAAGCAAACCGCTCTCACAACCCGAGAGCAAATTTAAATAACGAAAGTTATGAAATAAGAAAGCAACACTTACAATCACCTATGCCTTGAAGTAGAACTTGAAGGAGAAGTGTGTTGTGTGTTGAAGACTCTCTTGGAAGAGAGGAGAAATCCATTTCTCTTGACTGCACCAAATGCCTAGAAGATAACTTTTTGGTTCTAGGTTGGGGAGCAAGAGATCAAAGATAGGACTTCTTAGGGCTTTGGATTTGAGAGCTTTAAACTTGAGAATGAAAGCTTGAGATAAAAACTTGGAAGAATTGGTAACCTCTTAATGTAACAGTAGAAGCCCCTTATATAGGTTTCTCAAATCCACAAAACAGATTAGGCAAAAACCCTTTTGGAATCCGTGAGAAAAATCTCAACGGATAGAACCTGAGCTCGCGACAGTCGACTGTTGAGGAAACCACAGTCGACTGTTGCACAGTCAGTAAGGGTAGGTGAGAATTCATAACGGTAACTTACCACGTGGACAATCGACTGATGAAGCATAGACAGTCGATTGTTGAACCAACAGGCGACTGTAAATCATTCTACAGGCGACTGGCTGCAAAAAGGGTAAGTTGAAGAATTCTGGAAATCTTCTGAGATAATAGGACAAACGACTGATGAGGACACAACAGTCGACTGTTAATCAGAACAGGTGACTGTAAATCCTTATACAGACGACTGTCAAATACCCTGAAAATTTCCAGAGAGCCGAGTCAACAAATTGGCTCACAGACAGATGACTGTTGCAGCATAGACAGTCGACTGATCCAATGGACAGTCGAATGTATATTCAACATTAGTCGACTGGCCATAAAAATACAGATCAACAGAGTTTGGGCAAAAGATAGACAGACGACTGATTTACTAAACACATTCGACTGTCACTTGGACAGGCGCCTGTGAATCGTTCATGAGTTACCTGTGGGAATAAAAACAGAGAGGCCCAAACCAAGTTTGTAAAAGATTGTGCATAACAGGCGACTGTAGAACAAAACACAGTCGACTGTTTTTGAGACAGGCGACTGTATAATGTTCACCAGTCAACTGTTGTAAACAATCCAAGAACAAATAAAAAGAAATGAATTGGAATCTAAGGACGAATGATCTAATGATGTCCTAAGACTAAATTGAAGATGTGTGTGAGTGATCCATCAATGTTCTACTTCTAAGCTACATACTAGAAGAGATAAAAGAAATTTACATTCACGAACTCTCTCTTCTATCCAACGTATGAGCTTGAAGTCTTCATGGAGCTTCAATCATCATCTACAATCATCCAATCCATTTCATTTGCCTTCAATGATCTTTAAGAGTCATCCATTGCTAGTAGATCTTCATAAATAGCTTAGGCAATGGATTAATTGCAAAATAGGGGATTAGTCACAAGTATTTATTGTAATGCCCTACAAGCTACTGCACAAGTACTAGAGGGGGGGTGAATAGTACTTTAAAAATAACAAGGAGTATAATTCCAAATTATTGTGCAAACAACTACCAAATCAATTTGCGGAAGCTTAAATTGAATGACAACAACAAAATTAACAATGCAAACAAATGATGTTAATGGGTTCGGATCCACCCAAGTCTCCCCGACTTGTTCCCGGTGATCCTACGTCCCAACCACCCGGATCCCCTCCGGATACTTAGGTTAGAAACCATAACCCAAGATTTCCACTATGAATATCTTGTGAAAAACCTTCACAAGATCAAATCATACATGCAATGGCAATAGTGAATCCCACAACCCAGGATCACAACCTTCTCTCACAACCGAGAGAATCAACAAGCAATATAAACAAGTTTATAATGAAATAAACAATCTTACCACAAAATCCTATACCTTGAGTTTTCTTACCAAATAGGTGCAAGGAGTGATTTGTGGAAGATGAAGTCACCAAGACCTAGCACCAAGGAAATGACCAGCAATAGGTGCCTAGGGATGATTTGGAGACTTGATTCAAGCTAGAGCTTGAAGGGCTCACCAAGAACAAACTTCTCTCAAGATGGATTCTAGATCTAGAATGTGAGAGAATGGGTTTCTTGTGAGGAAGAGAGCTTTAGAAATGAGTGAGAATAGCTATCTCTTTCTTTCTCAATGAATCTCTTGATGGCAGCTCTAAACTAGATAGAAATGACCTAGGTTCGTATTTATAGGGTCCCATAAAAACAAGTTAGGTCAAATTCCAACGGAGAGAAATCTGGGGCAACTAGTCGGTCAAAGAACAATCACTGACCGACTAGTTCATCAACTAGTCGGTCAGTCAAACAACATGGACCGACTAAGTGAGGAACTGAGAAGAGATAGAATTTCAGACCTAGAAATCTAGTCGGTCCAAGAAGACTTTCTGACCGACTAGTTTCACAACTAGTCGGTCAGTCAATGAACGTAGACCGACTAAGAGGCAAAATGAAATAGTCTGAATACAAATTGACTTAGTCTGTCCAAGAACAAAAGTTGACCGACTAGATTGTCAACTAGTCGGTCACCAAACATTCTTAGACCGACTAACGATAAACAATAGCTTAGGAGAAATTTAGAATGAACAGTAAGTCACAACTAGTCGGTCAAAGAAGCATCACTGACCGACTAGTTCACAAACTAGTCGGTCGGTGAGTCAACGTAGACCGACTAACTGTAAACAGTAAAGTCCAAGAAATTAAGGAATCAAACTAGTCGGTCCAAGAAGAGTTGCTGACCGACTAGATCACCATCTAGTCGGTCAGTACTTCTTCTTGTACCAACTAACTTGCACAAACAAGTCCGAATCGAAGCGCGACGCTTCGAGGAAGTTAGAATGAACTTTTACTAAGATCCTAGAGCTACGATATGAGCATTATGAAGTTAGAATCGTAAGATATACTCAAGGCTTAACATTCTATATATCGAAGCTAAAAAGACTATAAATAAAACCTTAAAGAATGGTCTTCGAGAGCTTCGATTAATTCTTCATGACTTCCAAAACGGCGCAAGAGCTTCAACGAAGCTTTAGGCATGAATACGTGCTTTGAGAAGTCTTGAGATGTCGCTTTGAATGTTCTCGTGATTTTTGCGACGATCTCCAATACTGCGCTCACAAATTGTTAGTTCATGAATTATTTATGTTTGCTCATCATCCAAAACCAAATCCGGGGAGTCCAATATTCAACATTCTCCCCCTTTTTGGTGATGACAAACCAACATAAATAATAATCAAAAATAATGATTCAAATGAAAAATACTTACTCCCCCTGCATTGATGACACGTTAATTCCAAAATGAATATATATGAATTGCATCAATCAGACGAGTAAGATAAATAAAGAGAATCGATTTTTGAAATATCGGATTTTTGAAAATCCTTATATATATCTTAACTCCCCCTGAATCTAACATATCAAACTAGATTCTTGGAAATTGAGTTAAATTTTCATTTGCCCTATTTATTATCATTATCTCTCCCCCTTTGGCATTATCCCAAAAATGGGGGGCATACAACGACAACAACTAGGAAATGGAAAATCCAACATCGGGAGTCGTAGACAATGACGATGGACCTAATTGACACCAAGGGAAAAATGATGAAATCAAATCAAGGTGTGCCAAATTGTCCATTATCAAAAAGCGATAATCAAAATCATCAAAAATACCAAATAATTGTTCATTTCTTGAATAAAGAAACATACTCTTCAATATTCAATATTCTTGGTTAAATTTGTGCATGGAAAACAATTCTATACAATTATAGAATTTCAATCTATTTAACCAATTTTTTTCAATCGTCGAGCGACGATTTTACATAGCATGGACATTGAATGAGAATTAATGTGCACGACGAAGTAAATATCACAACATGAACATCGATGTATATATAGATAGAAACATCATGAGTACATCCAAAAAGATATCGAATACAAGAAGTACATCATATCAAGTACGACACATCATCTATATAAACATCAAAAAGTACAACATCATCATCCACATCAAAATATAACACCAACATCAACATCATCCAAAGTACATCAAAATATCCAACACCGACATCCAGAAAACTCAAAAATACATCAAAACAACCCTCAAACTCCATCCTAACCCAAAATACTCTCAATAAGATATATCATCCAAAGAGTAGTGGAGAGTCCTCGGAACAGACGATCACGAGGAAGTGGCTGGATCTGCAGTCTCCGTGGGTCCAGTCGACGGAGTGGACTCAGGCTCTGCAGGGAGGAGAGGCATGTCAACAGACGGGATCGTCGGGGCAGGTGTGGAAACGACGGGCTCAACAGCAGGGGTCGCAATAGCAGGGGTCTCAACAGCAGGTAAGACAGGAGCAGGCTCGTCAACAGGGACAGCAGCAGCCTCAGAAGTCTGAACTACTGAAGCAGAAGTCTCTGGAGCACCGGAAGTGGTGCCAACTCCAGGAGCAGAAGTGGTAGCAGCAGCAGCAGCAGTGGCCTCATCGCCACGAGCCAAGGAAGTGACAAGATCGTCAATCTCCTCATCGTCCATCTCCTCGGCCTCAGAAACGGAAGGAGGAAGATCAATGCCCATCATCTGAGCCATACGGCAGACGACCTCCTCGGTACGAGCCAAACGCGACTCGTGCCGACGAAGAAGGCGTACGACATCATCTAATGTAGCAGGAGGAGTGGGGGCAGCAGCAGCTGAGGGAGTGGCCTGAGAAGCAGATGCGGTCGACCTCTACACGTGACGAAGCGCCGCAAGAGATTTCTTAACGGCCGTCGCGTTCAGAGGAGGACCCAAAGGACGCTCATCGTCAGGAGGGAGAGGGACTCGGAAATGACGGAAAACCAGGGTCAACAGACACGGGTAAGGGATATGCGCAGATTTATTGGTCTTGTGAATACACTCGAAAGAGTCCATCTTATCGAGTATAACGCGAGCCCAATTAATCTCGCAACCCAAGAAAAGAGCGTAAATCAGCTTGAGAAACGGCTGGGATGGCAGAGAAGATGAGCCGTACTTGGGAAGCAAGCACGACTTCAGAATGAGATTCAGCACCCATGCATTAGGTTTGAACGACTTCGAAGGAACTCCAATGAAGGCAGGAGGGATCACATGGAAGATATCTGAAAGAATGGACTGATCCAAGGAGGCGATATCATCGACGGAAATGTCAGAAGGAAGGAGACCAGACGACGAACAGCCAAGTATCTCCCCCAAGATTTCTGCCGTGAGAACTATAGGAGTTCTCAAGACAGTAGTCTCGATGGAGTGACTCTCATCGTATAGGCCTCGGACACGATTGGCATAGAATAATTTTACCAGGCGAGGATATGGTCTAGGATTCGCCTTGGGGTCATAGCGAAGATAATCCAATAGGCCACTATAGGAGAGGAGGTCAGCTAAGCCAAGGAAATCTGAAAACTGAACACAGTGCTCCAATAGCATCAGGCAGTGTTCAATACGGTTGTAGGCCGCTAGACACATAGGGTCGTCGCGACACAACGATATGTCAACACCACCCGCTGGCATTGGGCCCTTTCCCTTAGGCTGGCGAGTCCTAGGACGAAGTGGAGGAGTAGGTTCCCTATGGCCAGACTCATCCTCAGGGATAAACTCAGTATCGAAATCAGGAGGAGTAGAGGGAGAGTGGAGTATGGGCCTTTTAGACTTAGATTTACGGGGTTTGACCGTCGTCGTCCTCTGCTTCTTCAGAGGAGGCGAAGACGGAGAAGCTTGAGTAGATTTAGCACGACGCTTGGGCTTAGATGGATTCCTAGGGTTAGAAGGCTCTACACTCATTGGGGAAGCCCCAGATGAAGTGATAGGGATCCGCGTCTTTGCCATGATCATGGCACGACGAGAACAAGCAAGCGACGAAGATAGGTTCAAATACCCTAAGCACAAACCTAAAAATCGAGATCAAGCAAGCACCAAACCCTAAGAGTGAAAAATCCGAAACCCTTGAACACCAAGATGATGAAATGAAGCCTAGAACAAACCCTAGAAAGATAAAACACGATCTATGAGAGGGGTTATACCTAGGAGAGAGGGCGACGGCGATCGGACGGCGGGGATGGCCGGAAAGATGGCCGGAGAGACGTCGGAAGCCGAAGGGTCTCGAAGGGGTTTTGGGTTTTTTTCGGGCTGGAGGAGAGAATAAGACCGACTAAAACAAATTTTAGTCGAATAAGATAGAGATAAGTCGGTCTGGAAAGCGAAAAGACACGTTTGCCCTAACCCACTTAGTCGGTCACAGTTCAAGCACTGACCGACTAGATTACGATCTAGTCGGTCGGTCAATGAGCTTGAACCGACTAAGTCGAAACAGAGGCAAACAGGAATTTTTAGGGCTAGAATTAGTCGGTCGCAGTATACACACTGACCGACTAGTTTTCAATCTAGTCGGTCGGTAAGTGTACTGTGACCGACTAAAGAAAGAAAATGAAAAGAGTTAGATAAAAGCTTGATCTAGTCGGTCTGAGTTCACTAGCTGACCGACTAGATGAGCATCTAGTCGGTTGACTAATGAACTGAAACCGACTAGAAGAGTCCAAAAATTGATAATTGATTTCTCTTCACAAACCACTTGGATGAAACATCTTAACACTCTCATTAGTCATCTAAATTACCCCATAAAACGTCGAAATCTTAAATACGACATTCAAAGTAGAATTCGAGCAAAAATTCAAACAAATCACATAAAATTCCCAAAAATTCAATAAAGCTAGCATGAACGAAATATCGCGAAATCGAATAGCTTGCAAGACAATTGAATGAAACATGAACCCTATATCTCGGATTCACCCATAATCCCCAATTCTCGACGCAACCGCACAAAGGAGTCCTCCTTTAGGGGTTTCGTGAAAATATCGGCGATTTGCTTTTGGGTTTCAACGTACACTAAAATGATGTCCTTTTTAGCAACATGATCATCTAAAAAGTGGTGTCGGACATCTATGTGTTTTGATCGGGAATGGTGCACCGGATTCTTCGAAAGACAAATAGCACTTTGGTTATCCACCATGATAGGGCTAGTATCACAATGAATACCAAAATCCTTCAGTGTGTGTCTCATCCAAAGAACCTGGGCACAAGCGGCACCGGCGGCAATATATTCCGCCTCGGTGGTTGAAAGTGATACGGAATTTTGCTTCTTGGAAAACCAAGAGACACGATAATTTCCTAGAAAATGGCAAGTGCCACTAGTACTTTTCCTGTCGGATTTGCATCCCGCATAATCGGCATCACTATATGAGACTAACTCATATGTGCTAGATTTCGGATAAAGTAATCCAAAATCTAAAGTGTAACTTAGATAGCGAAAAATACGTTTAACCGCTACTAAGTGAGACTCCTTAGGTTGAGACTGATAACGAGCACATATGCATACGTCAAACATAATATCGGGTCTACTTGCGGTAAGATAAAGTAAACTACCTATCATACCTCGATATAGACGAATGTCTACATCCTTACCGCCCGTATCCTTGTCAAGATGCGTAGTCGTGCTCATTGGAGTCTTTTTCCCGGAAGCACTCTCCATTCCAAATCGCTTAAGCAACTCCACCGTATACTTCGTTTGGTGGATGAAGATTGCATCGTTCAATTGGCGAATTTGGAGACCTAAGAAATATTTGAGTTCGCCCATGTGGCTCATCTCAAATTGTTCCTTCATAACATTAGAAAACTCTTCGCAAAGAGTGAAGTTAGTAGCACCGAAAATGATATCATCAACATAAATTTGAACTAATAAAATATCATTATTCGCATGCTTAACAAAAAGTGTAGAATCGGCTTCGCCCATTTTAAAATTCAAATCCAAAAGAAAATTCTTTAGGCGATCATACCAAGCTCGAGGAGCTTGTCTCAAACCATAAAGAGCTTTCTTTAGTTTAAAAACATGATTTGGAAATTTTTCATTTATGAAGCCCGGAGGTTGAGAAACGTAAACTTCCTCAACAACATCTCCGTTTAAAAATGCACTTTTAACATCCATTTGAAATAACTTAAAATTTTTATGGCATGCATAATACAATAAAAGTCTAATTGATTCTAATCTAGCTACCGGAGCGAAGGATTCTTCGAAATCGATACCTTCCTCTTGGCGATAGCCTTGAGCAACTAACCGAGCTTTGTTCCGGACGACGACTTGATTTTCGTCGGTTTTGTTCTTGAAGATCCACTTTGTCCCTATGACGGTGTGGTTCTTCGATGGCAAAGGAACAAGCTCCCATACCTCATTCCTCTCGAATTGAATGAGTTCCTCCTCCATGGCAAGGATCCAAGCACTATCTTCGCACGCTTCAACTATATTCGTTGGCTCTATTGATGAGGCAAAGGCACAATTGGTGAAGTGGTGGACTTGCGATCTCGTCTTGACACTATCATGAATGTTACCAATGACTTGCTCATGGGGATGGTCGCGAACGGTATGAAGCCGCTTGGGAATACCTTGATCACTAGGCACATTCTCAACAACTTCATTAATCGGGTTAGTCTCAATAGGATCAATTGAATCAAGAGTCTTAGAATTTTCAAACGAATCACATAAAACATCCATAGAATCATTATCATTTGAAATTCTAGAAGTAGTAAAATTCTCATTAAAAGAGACATGAAGTGATTCCTCGATCGTAGAGGATCTTTTGTTGTATATCCGGTAGGCTTTGCTACGTGAGGAATACCCAACAAATATCCCCTCATCCGATCTCGGATCAAACTTGTCCAAATTATCATATGTGTTTTTAATAAAACATTTTGCGCCGAAAACACGAAAATGTTTAACTTGAGGCAATCTACCAAACAACAATTCATAGCAAGTTTGTTTGGTGCCGGGCCTCAAAAGTATTCTATTAAACACATAACAAGCGGTGTGTACCGCTTCCGCCCAAAATTGATAACCAAGTTGACTATCTTCGAGCATAGTGCGAGCACACTCCACAAGCGTTCTATTCTTCCTCTCAACAACACCATTTTGAGGAGGTGCGCGAGGGAAAGAAAACGTGTGAGTAATTCCAAGATCATCACAAAAATTTGAGAAAGACTCATTCTCAAATTCACCCCCATGATCACTACGAATAGTGACAATGGTGGTTCCGATGAGATTTTGTACTTTCTTCACAAATATTGTGAAGTTTTCAAAAGCCTCATTTTTATTACATAAGAAAAATACCCATGTAAATCTTGAATAATCATCAACGATGACTAGTCCATATCTTGCATTTCCTAAGGAAGCAACTCTAGTTGGCCCAAATAAATCTAGATGTAATAGCTCTAGTGGCCATTTCGTAGAAATGCTTTTCTTAGGTTTAAATGAAGATTTAGGAAGCTTGCCACGTTGACAAGAATCACAAAAACTTTTCTTTTCAAAAACGAGCTTCGGAAAACCTTTAATGGAATTTAATTTTGAAAGCTTATAAAGTGTTCCAAAGTTCACATGTCCAAAGCGTCGATGCCATAAGTGTTGTTCACTTGTGTTGGCAACGAGACATTGTTCATATGACTTAGGAAGATCCAAAATATAGATATCTTTATGGCGTGTGTCGGAAAATAATAATTTATTATTATCATTTGAAATATGACACAATCCTTTCGCAAAGCTAACTTTGTAACCTTTGTCACAAAGTTGGCTTATTGAAATAAGATTATGATTTAAACCATTAACTAGATAGACATCACTAATTAAGGGTTTAGACGGGTTACCCACTTTACCAACACCGACGATGGTTCCGCTCTCGTTGCCTCCAAATACGACGCGATTTCCATTTGCAATGGGAACCACTCCGGAGAGCAATTGAGCGTCACCCGTCATGTGTTTTGAACACCCGCTATCGAGTATCCAATTCCCTTTGGAGCTAAATTTAAATTTGTTGCTCCTCTTCTTTTTCTTTTCCTTGAGTACCTAAAGATAGAAACTTTCATATCATGGTACCCAAGGTCATTGGGTCCTCAAAGGTTAGACCTTTGGAAGCCAAGTCCAATTGGACTTAGACTTCCCCACATAATTTCTACTATGCACAACATCCGAAAAATAAGCATTCATATACACTTGTTTTTCATCCATGCTTGTGTCCTTTGGGCTCCAAATAGTGAAAATTTTGGGAGCCATCATCCTATTGGGTGCATGCATGCGACGTTGATTTCTACGTGATGCATGTTGTGGATAGGCATAAGAAACATGATGGAATGGTGCACGACGAGAATTATTCATATGATGAGGTGGGTGAACATATGCATGTGTGGGAATACGTGCGTGAGGGTGTCTCACATGGTGTGCACGTGCCCGTGAACGTGTAGCATAGAAATCATCATATGTGTGAGACGGTGGAGTAGGACGTGTGTTCCTACGTGGCATGGTATTGGTGTACATATAAGCATGCCTCTTCTTTGGAGGTCCACCCAAAGTGGGTTTCTTTCCAAAAGAGGGTGTGGACGAGGTGGAAGCACCATTGGTAGATAAACTACCAATAGAGTGTTTGCTACCACTCGTAGAGTCACCGGAAGTTGGCCTAACAAAGGTAGTGGCCGCTTTGGATGGACATCCCATCGTATACCCCAAACCAATGTGGTGATTGGCCGGAAGTAAGTCACTTAGGATTTTATCCAAATGGTCCTTACCCTTATTGAATTTTTTAATTTGGCCTAATGTGTTCTCATATTTCTCTTTGAGAGAACGCATAGAAGTATCCAAAGTGGATACTTGCGATGTGAGCACATAAACACGAGATTTGAGATTCTCGTTCTCAATACTCAAGGTCGAGTTTTGAGAAGTTAAATCTGCTATCCTATGTTCTTCCGGATCATCAATGCTAACATGTTCAAGTTTAGATTTGAGATTAACAATCTCATTTCTTAACTTTTCAACAACGGTGTCGTTGTTGGTGATGATAGTCTTAGGCGAGGTTTGAATGCTAGCTAGGTCATCTTTTACTTTTGTATATCTATTTACTAATTTAGTGTATTTAGACCATAAATGAGAGTTAGCATCCCTAAGATCATCCATAGTTACCTCATCGCCTTCGTCGTCGCTATCATCGGAGGAGGAAGATCCTTGATCATGCTCCTCTCTTGCCATGAAGCACATGTGCGCTTGCTCCACTTTCTCATCGTCCGACTCTCCGCTTGAGGAATCCTCGGAGTCGGTGAATGTTGCTCCGACAAGTCCCTTTTTGTACCCCTTTTTGTACTTCTTTGACTTGTCGAACTTCGGCGCCTTCCACTTCTCCTTTTACTTGTTTTGAGGACAATCCGCTTTGATGTGTCCTGGCTTATTGCATTTAAAGCACAAAGGTGGAGAGGCGTTAGTAGAATTAAATTTAGATTTTTGTTTGAAGTTACCCTTTCGGAAGAAGCGATTGAACTTCTTTGCCATGAGTGCAATGGATTCCATGTCCATTTCTTCTTCCGAGTCCTCATCATCGGTAGAGGTGGATGAAGCCGCCTTGAATGCAATCGCCTTTTTCTTAGGCGCGTCTTGGTTCAAATAGGACTTCATCATTTCTTGTAACTTCACCTTGCTATCCTTGCGTACCTCGTATGCCATCAAAGTACCCATCAATTGAACTACGGTATATTTATTCATGTCATTACCTTCCTCGATGGCGAAGGTACGTTTCTCCCAAGAAGAAGGAAGTCCTTCGATAAGCTTTGAGCACTTCTCCTTTTGAGTGTAGGACTTACCGAGGGCCTCTAACTCGTTTATTATGTCAACGAAGCGAGCGTAATATTCCTTCATCTTC